>WYDF02296308.1:3714-15886 GCA_009867245.2 Adranes taylori | reverse complement strand
TTGTGATACCTGGAAAATAACAGATATTGGGTGCCTATAGAAAACGGCAATTATATGATTTTTGGCGGGATGTTTTTGAAGATTCGTTTGACGGATGTTGTAAAGGACGGTATTTTGTCGATTCTTAAGAGTTTGAAAGTTCTGTTTGAGGTTATAAGATATGGGATATTTCTGAGATTGTCCATCAAAAAGTTGATGATTTTCGGCAATTGTGGTGTGTGAAGTATATATGAAGTCTGAGATAGTCTGCAAAGCCCTCACCAAGCTGAGAAGATAGTTTATGATTTTACATTCAAAGACGGTTAGTTGGAGCTTTGGTGTTGGATTTATGGTTTGCTAATACTTGAAACTTTTATTAGAATTTCCTACTGTCTGGATAGGTGAGTTTGAAAGTGGTCTCAAACCAATAAAATTTTCTGAGTGTAATATAATTTGAAAATAAAGGACTTAATATTGTGCGCAATAAAAATTTGCGCCGAATTAGTATATCAAGATGGTAATACTTAATTACTTGCAGGATCTATTTTCCACCACTAAATCTGGAGGAAATGAATGTCTAATTAATAATGGGGCCTTTACAAAGTAGTCTCAGATGCTCTTTCTTGGATTCACTTTATTAGATTGTGACAGCACCTAAGACAATTTACTTGCACTGTCTGTTGAAATGTTGACATTTTGTGTAATGTTTGTAGAATGTGTTGCTATTCAGCATTTTAGAGTGGCAACAGATGGAGCTAAGTCGCTGAAAACACATTGACATAAGATGGTAGTGGTCTGCAATTATAAACGTTTTTGCTCGCCATTAAGTGCTGACATCTGTTCGGTGCATCTTGTTCAGTGATGACATCTTGATGGTCGGGAATGATATCAGACCTGCCTACTTGACTAAGAAACACGAGCGTTTTTCGAATGCCTTGACAGTACAGCTGTGTTGGAGAATTTAACAAAATATTGGAATGGCAGTTTGTTAGTTGGTGGCATTTCTTTTTCATTTTTATTTACATTTATTGCGTATGTAAGTTTGGATATATGGAAATCAGTTTATTGTAACATAGTTTATTCACTTTATTGTACTAAGTTATTGGTATTGTAATTTAGCTAGAAGATTAATATTTTTTATATGCATTGGTAATTTTTAAACTAGTAATAAATATGTTATTTAACCAAACAAACTGCTACTGTCCAAATATGCATGTGATATGCAAATGCATAATAATGCGGGGTAAAATAATGTGTATGTCTATTGAAAATTATGTACATATAAAATTTACGCGTGTAAATGTATTGGCTTGTTGAATGTTAGTTTGTACGTTTTTGCCCTTCCGTTAATCCTTATTGGAATCAGTCAGTTTGTAGAATCACTTTGACCTGGCCGCAAAGTGATTGTACGAAACGGCGAATACTCTATATATTTTCATCCACAGTGCCCTTAATCTAACCTAATTTAGATCGTAGGTACGTCGTGGGCTAAGGTGTACCGCGGGTTGAGGGCTGCGGGGCGATGAGGGCTGAGACCTGTCTGAACATGTCGGGGACAATGATCGAATGGGTGGGTGAATTAGTGCTTGATGAATAATTGAGTGAAGTAATGAAATGAATTAATAAGTGGGATTTACGTTAAACGGATTTTTCATTTGATTGGATTTTTCGAAAATGTAAACACATTGACGCCCTCTACGATCTCCTAAGAGAAGCGTGCGCCATTGACTAGAATAAGTTCCGATTTAGAAGGTCAAAACATGTTTCCTTATTTTCTGTAGCATAAAACAATTGCTGCGACATCGTCAAAGCCGTTTGAGCAATTTTCTAAATAACAGTCTGTAATTTCGGAGATCATATCGTTGACATTTTCTTGGATGGAAATCAGGGACAAACAATGTAGTGTTTCGTTGCCTGATCGCTCACTATTATCTTATAACAAACGGCCACTTTAATTTGTCACGAGCGGACACCTTTTAGAATGTAAGCAATAATTTATAACAGCTATGTCAAGCTAAACAAAATATTGGCAGTGATTACAATGATATTTATTTAATAAATTTTCCTTTTTATTCTTCTTCTTTTGGTATTCATTGCACTGAAAAGTTTTTGATTTATAAAGTTATTGATTAAAGTTTTTGATTGGATAATCGGAGCTTAGTTCAAAAGTTGCTAAAACTTCTATCAAAGTCAACGATTTGGTTGTTTCTCAAATTAGTGGTTCGAAAATCAATCAGTATTTTGTGTCATATTATTGTCACTGTTTTGAAACAAAAAAACTTAATGAAGGTTATAAATTTGTCAAGAAAATCAAGACAGTAAAACTATGTATTTTTACAACGTAGCGTTGTTGATGGCATATTCGATAAGCATAGTCAAAAAACTATGTTTAGTCAACACTGTACAGCATTCCCCGAATATGTCAAACAATTCTTGGCCCCTTCATAATTGTTCTAACATAGTCTTGTAAATATTGTAAAAAATATTATTTTGATTAAAAATGTTTGTTATTTTCCACGTACTATTTGAAGGCACTTTCTACAGTTAGCAACCAGCGTTTCCAATTTTCTAGCAAATAAAATAAAATTTATTATATGACATTTAGTACTTTAAAATTTTGTGCTTGTTTCAGATTACATAGTCTAAAATCGGGAAGACAATACCAAGCCCAAGTATACGCAGTCAATGCTAAAGGACGATCCACGCCGCCGGTTATTTTATCCAATATAAGAATGAAAATTGATGATGGAGGATATTTTTCACTTCATAATGGTAAGTAAAGTACTAACTGGAATTAAGTGTGTCATCCAGTAATTTATTCTTCCTCTTTTGGTGTCTTATATTGGCATTCAAACTGATTATCATGATTTTGTTTGACCACTATTTGGAAGAGCTCTAATGTTTTGAGTCTAAACCATAACCATTGTCTGAGATTCTTCAACCATAATATTTTGGTCTTTTTGGATCGCACTTTCCTTTATATTTCCTTGTGATATCTGGAGTCAAATTGTATATCCACCTGTATATATCCTAAGTATTTCAAGTTCCTTTTTTGATGGTGTTCACTCCTTCTGTTTGTTTTCTTTTCGTTTTCCCTGACACTTCTACATTCGTGATATGTTGTATTTAACATATTCTTAATTGTGTCAATATATTTATATTTCAAAATCTTCCAACAGTTTGTGAGCCCCTTAAGTCAGAATTCAGGTATACACGCCACAGAAATGTTTTCTGCTAATTTTTGAATCTTCTTTTAATTTCCAACACAAATACGATATTTTCGTGGTCTTTTCAAACTCAACATCTCCAGCCTTCATGCCCAACTCCTTTATATTATGTTATTTACTTACAATATTTGATTTTTACATTTAGTTAATGGTATTTGGAAAACATAGCCACATACCAACACATATAGTAGCAAAGGTGGATCCGATTTATACAAATGATAATTATGCCCTTGAATTACGTTATCGCTTACAAACATAATGGAGAGACGCTAGAAATAATTTAATTAATTCTAAGCATAAGAGAAATATTACATATGATAAGTGTATTAATCCATTAAAGTTTAATATATATGACCAAGTTCTTCTTAGAAATACTTCTACAAATAAATATGATGATCTGTGTACAGGTGCTGATGGAATAGTTGAGGACAAGGTTCTTAATATCGTTATAAAACATAAAAAAATTATCGAAATTCATAAAAACGGTGTTAAATTATATTATGAAAAGTATTAAAATAAATATTTTTTCCCCAAAAAGGGGAAGCTGTGGTATCTCAAGTGGAAGTACTTAAATTCAATAATTTGGCTCATACTCTATGTTAATAATAAGTACATATGTTTAACATTTATATGATTAAGAAAAATTAAATTAAAGTATTACCAAATTTGTTAGTAATGAATAAGTTATGGAATTTAGGTAATATAACGAAATAAGTATAGTTAAGCTGAAAAGTATTTGTTTTAAAATTACGCAAATATAAAACAACTAGACATTAAAATGATTACGATAGGTATTTTGCATACATACGAAATATAAAATAATTTTATTTAAAAATAAGTTAAACATATTATTGACGAATGTATCTTTTGATCTATGCAAGATGTAACAAAACGTAGGACTTCCAGTATATGAAAGATGGGGCTGCGATTTTGGTGGAAACTTGATAATAGATAGAGTTTCGGAACACCTTATTTTCCGAAAAATTAAAATGTATCTAAATTTCTTATATCTTTTTCTAGTACGTCTGCGTAATTTTGGTGCTTGTAAGATTAAATTTCTTCCTATTAATGCATATTCCCGAAAACTTTTAAACATTTACTTTTCTCGCTTAATAGACATAAACATTAAGTCTTAGTACTTTGTATACCAATATAATTCAGTCAACTGTTTTATACTTTACGAGTCACGCGTGTTTAAAGAAAACATACAATGTAATACAACACAAACATATAAGTAAGTACATATAGACATAAATAAGTCGGTCTTTAGGCATGGCAGGAAAGAGACGAAACTCAAAACATTGTCCCTAATTAAATTAAACGTCACAAACTCTCTGTATGCTTGTTCTTCCATTAAGAAACAAGCTTAGAGTGTATTACATGTGGATGAATATTGTTTCATTTATTTAACATTTTCTCCTAACATTCAACTTTTTATGCAGCAATAATTTTAAATAATCCTTTTATGCATCAAAAATGTTTTTCAGAAATGTATGTAGAATATTAAATACAAGACGATGATTAATAAACCAGAAACATATATTAGTTTCTATTCCTACTGTTAGGGTGATACCAGTATTTCCAGTATTACGGAATCAAATGGTGGTAAACTCCTCACCGAATGATTGGCCTTCCTTTGACTTTTAATCGCTCCTAGGCAATTCTGTTTCGAAACCTTGGATCGGGCCGCTGCGGCCAACGGGTTGCTTATCTACTTATTGACTCTTTCCCCTTATACTTTTACAGCTAACATCACTTTAACTTTATACTTTAACAGATATACTACACATTATGTATTAACAGATACAGCACTTTATACTTTAACAGATATAATTTAACAACTAACATCATTAAATTCAATCCCTCGAAGCCCCTATACAGCTACCTAAAACATTCCAATAGTAGAACTTTTATGAACCCTAGAGCCCCTAGGCTATATGTCTGAAGGTGGCCCAAAATGGTTGAAACTATAATCACAATCTAAACAATTGTACTATAAGTGGTCATAACAAAGTAAAGACACTTGTAATTGATCTAATGTTCGATTATAACTCTCATCGTCATCAATTGCAAACGCTGTAATAATTATTAATGAGCATCACCAAAACAACACTGTGATTCTCAGCGACGTCATGATTATGACCAACAAAAAGAAACTTTAAACGACTTTGTTGAGAACCACAAACAAAAAGCAAGTACAATGTATGAGAAATTGCATTTCGTAATATATATATATATATATATATATATATATATATATTGGCGCTCACAAAACCAACATCGCTAAACCTATCTATCTGCATGATATATAGTGAACAGAAAATATTCAGTAGCTGGGTCAAAGTCTTCCCATAGACATCCTTATGTGAGAAAGGACCTTTCAAAGGACGGAGCTCAACAGTTCTCTCCTAACAGTGAGAAGCGAACAAACCGGTGATTATCAAACAGCTCCAGCCAGACAGCACCATCAACGCAGCTCCATATATTGAAGCAGCTCCAGGCAATCAACCACTGGAGGATCCTCTCCGCAGACCAGTCGGCAGAGGACGTCTCGAGGTGTCACTTTAGACGCCTTTGACTGTCAGAAGACTAGAATTAGATGAAGAATAAAAGTAGATAATGTCTTGCAATAAGTATGCATATAAAATAATGTAAAGGAAAACATCTATCAATTTCGGTAACAACCTGAATTCGAAGATACTGTTCAAGTAATTAAAGTAAGTGGCAAACACGTGGCTATCATTCAAAAAGATAAAAAAAATCTTTAGAAAGGCATCCTAACCTAAAACATCTTAATATTTCATATGCATCCTCTGAACGACTGGTTATTCAATAGTACAAACCAGTCGTTCAACCCTGGATTGCATTAAAATAAAACTGGCATTGCACAAACCACAATAGCTAAATGGACTTTAATTTAAATTGTACCAATTTTTATAAAATAATAGAAAAATAACTTTACCAATTTCTAAGAATAGGCAAAATAAAGATTTATTCAACTTTCTTGATAGTGTTTTGCAAGTAATTACAGGTAATCAAGATGCCAAGGATGCAGAAAAATACAATAATACTATTAACTGTTTAAGTAAGAATTAAGACAAAACTACAAATATAGTAGCAGCGAAATGTAGATCGTAAATTTATATGGAGTAAGAGGGTTACATTTTGTGACCACCTTGAGCCAACTACAAACCAGAAGCGAAAGATAGATAGGAAATTTGTTTGTAACACGAAACAATACGAGGATTCTAATCATATAATAGACATTAAATACAAAGAGGATAAAATTCGTCCTCATAAGTTAGAAGCGAGAGAGAAAAGACATATATAGTTAGGAAATTTGTATTTGTATGGAATAATATCTCGTAAATTTGTTCTTCTTGTATGGTTGATAATAAAAACATAAGAATAATGGAGTGTTGTGTATTGTGTTCCGTTAAAACGTAGCGGGACTCCAGTTCAATCATATAACAGGAAATTAAACAAAAAGAAGTGTAAATGTAGACCCCTTGAGTGATGAACACTAAATATATAAGGAAAAAATATCAAAAGGTTCAATGGCTAAAACAGGTTCAATGGAACATAGATAATTTGCATGTTCCATACGTATAGGTATTTGACAACTACTACAAATATAAAATATTTTGCGATCCATATTCCTGGACAAATTATACATTTCTTGCTTGTTTTCTGTCCTTTAAATGCATTTGCTAAATTCGTGGATAGTATAATTGAACATATTGCTAGATTTTATAACCTCTGATTTTTAAATTCTGATAGCAATTGCATGCCTAATTCCTTTAAGAACATGCCTCGTTTTAGATCAAAATTTTGTGTATTAGGTTTATACACAACATACGAATTCACGGCAGTAGTGTTAAAAAGAGAAAACATATACTTAATGGCCCAGAACCGCTATTTTGATAAACATTATAATTTCCTGATAGTTCATCTAGCGTACCTTCGCCTTCGTTAGTAGAATTGTAAAATCTTACTATTACCGGCATTTTTTTTGTTATCTGCCATCTAATGATCCTGTCTTTATTATGTAAGGCTGAAAAAAGTATACATTTCTCGATACATATGACTAACAACATATTTTTTTTTTCTTCAACACCAAACATTGAACTTGACATGTCTCTAGCTCTTGGGTTTAAAAATTGTTTTGGAATCTGAGCAACTGTATTGCGCTACCGACAGTTGTAGGTTCAGCATAAGATCGTAACTACTGAACTAGTTATTAGAAGTCAAGTTACGATTAATACCTGCAATTGTACCTATAAGTCGATGAACTATATCTTGGGGTTTATTGTTTTATCGAAACGGTCCATCGGATTGTACGCCTACGTGAACTTCTAATTTATTCAAGAAAACATTTTAGAACCAAATGTTTTTATACCATATTTAACTGGTTTGTTGGAAATATAATGTTTAAATAAGACACTTCTGATTTCTCATCTACCATAAAATATTGTCATGTCAAAATATATGAACATGTCAAAAAGTGCTCTGATAAGTGCTAATTTATCGAATTTTAAACGATCATGCAGTGATCGTTTGCCAATATAAGCCACTGAAGAAGGTGGTGGAAGTTTGCTTAATGAAATAACAGCTTTGTACAATAAATGTCTCGAACCGCAGAAAATACCAATAGCGTGGGAAAATACCAACATGGGAAAATGCAACAATGCAATGCTGCACAAAAAAGGAGGCAATACATCCCTCGAAAATTACCGGCCTAGTAGTCTGCTCTCACAGCTATTCAAACTATTCATGGAGATGATCACCAAAGGAGCTACAAAAAAATATACTACTACCAAGCCGTTGAACTAGCTGGATTTAGATTTGTATATAGTACTTTGCAGGTGGTAAAAATTTTAATTGGGTCATATTTGCAGGTGGTAAAAATTTTAATTGAGACGTGCAAGGCATACAAGATTGGAATCGCATTTGATAAAGCATTTTGAGAACAGATCTGCTCGATATTAAATTCTCTGGATGCATATCGTGTTGATTCGCGATACTCAAGGTTGATCAGCATATGTACGAAAACGCAATCGCATCTATCAAACTCCATGAAAACACGAGTAACTTCAAAATTGAAAGAAGAGTGAGACATGGAGACACTATTCTGCCAAAGTATTTCACATCAACACTAGAAACTGTTTTCAGAAAACTAGATTGGAGCGAAAAGGGAATAAATATAAACAATTGGTTTCTGAACCAACTTCGCTTCAGACAATACAAATTCTTGATCAAGCAGCCTAGAATAAGTAGAAACAATAGTGGTACAACTCAACGAAGGATCGCAGAAGATTGGTCTTAAGATGAATTAAAGAAAAACCAACCAGACTGCTGCTGTAACGTGAAACATAGGACTCGGTTGGGCAGCATTCAGAAAACTCACGACACATTTTATTTCAATGAATACTACTACAAAAACTATTTCAATCGTGACCACCAACATAAGAACCGATGGGAAAACGCAGCCATAAATGGCTGTAGACATAAATGGCCGGAATAGAAGAAATAGACGAAGAAGGAAATGAAAATGCTTGCTCTCAATAATGTCAAATCAAAGGTACTGGAGCAAAAACTAAAACCGTTTCTGAGACATGTATTGCCTGAACATTTAAATTCTAGTTCCATCGCTAGATTAAAAATCAGCTGTCAATTTCCTTTGTAAAGGCCTTCTAAATAAAGTAACCCCAAAAGTGCCATCATTTATTTACTATCACTTTCCTTACTTGGCGTTGATGATCTGCATTATAGGTAGATCTCGTATTTTGTATAGAATTCTATCATCAATCATATAAACACTAACAATTTATTGGCGATTTTGTCGAAATGAACTATTATATTTTCTAGTTTATGTTTGCACCTCTATATTGTGCAAACATGACCAAAAAATATAATAGAACTATTATATTTTCTGGTCATGTTTGCACCTGTATATTGTGAGGCACTTTTGGCCATTTTGTGTCATATCCTTCGTAGTATTTTAAAGCATTTGCATTACCTGCGGTGTCATTACTTGTCGTTAATCCTTGGACCTGCACATCATCGTCACATACTTGATCTTCATGTTCTTCACTTGCCATCTCAGAAATATCTTCATTGGCCTTATTGGTGGTTAATTCCTCCTCTAGTTCACTGTCTGAATCAATAAAGTACTCAACATCAGACCCTACTTCTTCCCATAACGCTAATAATATTTAACCAGATTGCTGGACACATAAGCAGATTGCGGGACCAAACAATCCTTCAATGGTGACCACCAACATAAGGACCGATGGGAAAGCCACCTAAATGATGGACAAACGGTATTACAAAAAGAGTAGGAACTACGTGGCAATAAGAAGCATTGCATCGGGAAAGGTGGATACCGCTAGGGAAGGCCTACGTCCAGCAGTGGACATAATTGGCTGGAAAAGAAGAAGAAGACAAAGAAGGAAATGAAAATGCCAGCTCTCAATATTGTCAAATCAAAGCTATCGGAGCAAGAAGTAAAACCGTTTCTAAGGCATGTATTGTCTGAACATTTAAATTCCAGTTCCATCGCTGGACCAAAAATCAACTTTATTCTGACAATTAGCTTATATTCTGTCAATTTGCACAATATCTATTTTGACATTTGTGTATCGCATTCTATCGTCAATCATATAAATGCTAACAATTTATTGACAATTTTGTCGGAATAAACTATTATATTTTTTGATAATTTTCGCACCTGTATATTGCGAGGCAACTTTAGCCATATTGTGTCATCTATTCCATAATATTTTGAAGCATTTGCATTACCATCGGTGTCATTAATTCTCATTACTTCTTGGGCCTCAACATCACCGTCATATACTTGATCTACTTGATCTTTATGTTCTTCACTTGCCATCTCAGAAAGTTCGCCTTAGGCCTTATTTCAGTTTGATTCCTCCTCTATTTCACTATCTGAATCAATAGAACTCAAGATCAGACCCTACTTCTTCCCATAACGCTAATCATATTTTCTGTTGCTCGTACGATATTTTATAAAAAAATAGCTAAATATGGTAAACCATAAAATCAATAAAAGAGAAAATAAAAATAATTAGTACTTTTCAACTTTGTACAAAAAATTGCCTAACCAATGTGGTGAGGTATGACATACCCCAAATGACTTTAGAATTTTGTAATAACTCTACTATTCTTCACCAACAAATAGAGTAAAATTATACGTCAATTCATCAATTAATTTGTGATATACATCAATTAAGTCGTCGTGGATATGTCATACCCCCACATCAATAAAGGGTTGAAGAAAGAAAATTTTTACTTCATCACTTGGCTCGACTTTTGAAATGCTTCAAATAAAATTTCCTCAAAAAATTATTGCAGCCAATTAAAATAAAAAAATATCATTATGTTGTCTTGTATAATATAATTATGAAATAAAAAATATTTTGTTTAGGCGCTCAAAAAACAATTTTAATAAGGCCATAAAATATTTTGGATATATTTCAAAACCTGTATTCAAATATCGATTTATGTGACCAAACACTGTACACGTGTTACGGTAACAAAATCGTTGGATAGGTTTCCAGAGTTAGAATGAAGAAGGACCTCGCATCGTTCTGTGAATCCTAATTTTGAAAACCAGGTCGAAATAACGTCCATCCACCAAACGAACGCAATGCACGTATTGTTCCTTTTGGTTTCCTTATTCACTAAGCTAGGACCACATTCTGTTTTATAAAGAATGTCAAAAAATTTAATTTGGACAATTAATTAATTGAATATGCTGCCCCCTTGGGAGACGAATATAATATAAGAAATTTTCCGGCTGAAATCTGTGTCCAATAGGAGTTAATCGGACTTTACTCGAAATCTGCAAAAGCCAGAATCTTGCAGATTGGCTGAGCGATGACTTTTAGCAAATTAAACATTGTCACGTACAAAATTGTGACAAGGAATTGGGCTAGCTTTAATAGGATAATAAAATTCTACTTCCTGTCAAAACACACTGAATTCATCAGGCAGAAGTAGAGCAATAGCTAAGTTAGGGCGTAGACAGAATTTACAATTTGGGGTTGTAGAATATCCATTTATAACTATACTCTATAATTAGGCAAGAATTATTAGAGACCCTATTTGAATAAAGCCAAAGATTTAGCTTTAACTTCCAAACGGAACTAAATAAAGTATTCACCTAGCAACATTACAAAAATAAAGATAATTTAAAAGTAACTCATAAAGATTGATGGTCCCACAACATAGTAAAACATAAAGCGATTTCGACTTGTTATGTTTTGATAAAGATTAATAACAAACAAATTATTTTATTATTAATCAACAAATAAATATTAAATCTCGTGATCGACATAGATAGAAAAGTTAATCGATGTTAGTGTACTTTGAAATGAAAATTAGTGACATAAAAAATCAAATTATTTACTAAGAATTAAATTAATTGAACGTAAGGTAATTTAACTTCCTTCCAACTACAGAAATAAATTAATATGTACTCACATTTGTACCCCAGACATAATTCTTACCAGGAAAGAACCACGTACTCTACACATAAAAAACTAATAACTCAATGCAAAACCCAGAGAATAATAAGAACGTAATGAGAAACCCCTGAATTAATTTTTTGTTTACATATAATTGTCGATCATGATGCCCCCTAATGGACGTGTCTTGCGTTAACCAAAGTGATTTATCCCACTCTTACTTATTAAACGTTCATTGCTCAAAGTTTTATTTATTAATCTCATTTTAATGCATGGACGTAAAATTGAGTTACGCGAGAAATTACCTCGGATTTCTCTTGACCGCCAATTCTTCCACTCCACGAAAAAGTTATATCCCCTAACGTGCTCCAAATGATGCTAACTGTTTGCTGTGTATAGTCACACGTGTTCAATTTATCGAGATTCCCTTAGATTATCTATTTAAAATGTTTAAAAATCTTGACATTAGTAAACTGA
>WYDF02296286.1:0-15887 GCA_009867245.2 Adranes taylori | reverse complement strand
ACACCTTATGACATTATTTCCATTATTTCATCGATAGTAAATTATTGCACGAAAATTATGTACCGGATGGCCCATTACCAAACAAGATTCGATTTATAAAGAAGTAGTGAATTATGGAAATAAAATATAGCGGACATGTGTTAAATTTATTAAACCTGTGTTCGTGATTTTGTGCTTTTTCCTGATTCTTTTCCTGATTTAGTTTTTTATCCTGAAATTAGGTTCTATCTATTTAATAATCGTCTTACTGTGTGACAGTAAATAATACATACTTTCTTCATTTAGGTATCTACACTTAGAAAAATGGCGTATAAGGTTACTATATTTTATAGGTACAAAATTCAGTCACAATATGGTTGGTTTGTAGTATAATATTAAATTGCTTACCATCATCCATGTTTAAGCCTTCACAGTTGAATTTAACTAGTTACGTTTTCTTTCATTCGACATTTTCTTTGAATTAGTCTTTCGACTTCCAAAATGTCAACTATTCAGTGGAAGTTGATGTTGGCAAAAGGCGCCTAGAAATCTCAAACAGTCATCTTTACGACCCGGTTACTTTTCTCATGCAATTTGTGCTTAAAACTTTCAACCAATCAGTGAGCCGCATCTTCGAAATTATCTTTGTCACTTTTCCACTATCAGAAGTTTTTAGACAGCTTTGTCGCTCTAGTTCATATATTCTTCTCTTAATATTTCTGAAACAGAATTGCCTAATTTTTATACGCAAAATCGTACGTGCCGTGCGCTTAGGGTCGAGAATCTCGATTCGACATCACGCGTCCACCGAAATCGCATGTGCAAAAATTATATTGATTCTAATTTACTGCTCGTTCCATTGTTTCATATGACGTTCTTTTCTCCTGCGGTGGTCGTATGTACGTACGGTCATTATTTTTGTTTGCTTATTTCGCAATTAGCTGGACGGTTACTAGAAGTTATTTATTTCTTTTTACATATTAAATATAAACTGTACTTTTGAATATCACAAGATAATTAGAAAACAATGCGAATCATAGGGTAAATTCTAACGTATGAGAGAACTGTTCTACAATCCTTTTTATTATTTAATTTAATTGAACGTATTTTAGTTCATACCTAAATCCGCCATTATATAATCTATAATAAAGCTACGAATAAGAGGATTAGATTTACTTATGTTATATGAATGTGATGCACTGTATGTGTAAAATAGGAATATAGCTCTGCTACAATTATTGTGAAATTTGTTCAATAGAGTTAGCAAGTTAAATGTAGATGTATGCCTGAAAGGCATGATTAGTTAGCTTGATATTGTTCTTGTGTGGGGAGAAAAGTAATTTCATAGTTGAAAGTTCTCTCATTTAACTGTGCTTTTGTGTGTATATATGATTCAGGTACTTAAGTACGTCTGATTCTTCAATAATAACATTGAATGGACTTCATAATGGGACAGCTGGATAAGAAAAAATATTGACTAAATGAAGGAAGTAACTAATTTTATTTAGTCTAGACTTGTTTTTTTACAGAATTTATTGTGAGCGTAGATACTTTCATGATCTACAATTTTATTAATTTATTACATGTTTATGTTTTTCTTGATGTTATAACACCATCACGACGTTACTGACGACCGCATTGATGCCTCGGTGTTGCCTCAGTGGGTCGTGGATCTGTAGATTATCGTTCTCATTTTTCCTCTGATGTTGAACCAGGTGCCATTCACCTAAAGTGGTATTCGTTCCAATTTGAGTGAAAGGAAAAGAATACTAAATCCCAAAATTAAAATGTTCTCTTTCCTCTGAGTTATAATTAGTACCAGCCAATGGCAGCCAGTTAAAGAATTTCTTCAAATTACTAACTTATGCTCCGGCGTCAGTCTGGCAGCTGGCCAAAAATCGATCCCACAGGTGTTACGATTCCATGGAAATCGGAAGGTGACAATTGACAGCCTTATGCACTTGTTGACGCCGAAATCCAAATCCAGATGAACGTGAGACTTGCTATACCAAGATGGCGATCATGTACCAAATCCCTCGTGAGCACGAGATGCAGGTCTCTTAAATCATGAACAGCAATGTTCATGATTTCCGCAATGTTTAGCTCGAAAATAGCCCTAGGAATGTTGCGCATAACTCACACGTTCTATGCCGATCACACGACGTTTTGACAATAAAAATTAATAATCTTACCAAATCCGGGCTTCACCAGACAATGGCCGCTAGTGGCTTAAATTAAAACCATTCACAATAACCCATCCCATATTAGCACATTCTATTTTAAACTCACAATGACATTTTAACCTTTTGGATATTAAATTTCCAGAAGCAGTTAATCATATTTGGCTTTCTCAACTTATAAATCTGTGGAGGATGGATCCTCTTCACTTGTTTCCCATTTGTACCACTTAAATTCTATTGAATCAGCGGTGCTTACGTAATCCAGCAACCAATCACATTATTCTAAATTTACACGTCCGAAGGAAGTACGACAAGTTTCGATGCCTAAAAGGAGAATTCAACACCAGCACCAACTTTATAACAACACAGGTTCTCACGACTACATTGTCGGAAGAATATTAACCATGTAATCTGCACGCAGCGACATCGTATAGAAATGTAGGAAGAGTTCCTCGATTTTCTTCAAATTATTCAGAGCTCAACGTTCAGTTATTCACAGTATTCAGCCTACTCCAACAAGCACTTTGCATCTTACCAGTATTACGAATATTACTTCTTCGATTACAAAGTTCTACTATCACCCTTAACTGATCAAATAGCAATCCTTATAACCAACGCCTCCTATAGAGCAGCGCAAAACAATGTAACCACTGTAATCAAGAATTCGAATCCATGTAAAAGGTACTGCTATACATACGACCAGCACCTTTGACCGTCAATTCTGATAAATCGTTTGTTTCAAGAAACAAACGTAAATATTAATGTGCGAAATTATCTTTAAAATAATTAAAATTATAAGGATTAAAGGGTCAGAATGCATAAATGGGTTACATGTATTAAAGTACAGCTTTTATAAATGTAATTTCGTTTACAGCGCAATTTTTACTTAAACAGTAACAAAAGCATCAATCCTGGTTAGCTTAGAATTACCACTAAAACAAGTTGAATCCAATATGTAATGTGTTATAATACGCTCTTTACTGCAGTTTTGGATGGTACAAAATGATAAAAAGAGGCAACTACTGCTGGTGCCAATTAAATACACATATTCGATGTCAACATAAATACCCATACTGGCAAAATGGAATAAATAAATACCAAATAATAAAAACAAAATCAAAACGAAATTCTCCTTAACAAGTAATAATTTTAGTTCATTGATTAGTTGTACTTTCATATAATGCCAAGACCTACAGTTCATCAAAATTGGCTAATATTCTATCCTAAATATTCAACCAACTTGAAACAAGATGGTTACATCCCCTCCCCTTAACTCAAAGAAATTTCCTTGTAAATTTTATCCATCCGTACTTAGATCCTACCAACACTAACATGCTACACAACCAATCAGCTTCGAACACCTGAAGAAAGTTCAAAATGCCACGAAGGTTTCAAACATTCCACCAACAATTACTCCAGTATAAAACACAACCTTCTAATCATTTACTATGGAATTGACTATGATAATTTTCTTCCATGTCTATACAACAATATACATACCTCTGATATCAATCCTTCCTTCCATCATATGCCTTTTCCACAATACAAAGGGTGGGTTACCAAATTAATTACGAATCGTAATAATCGCACAACGCGGGATTCGCAACTTAAATCTACAAAACTCAGTAACTGAGAGTCTACAGTAACTCAAGACAGAACACAGCATGACACGAGAATCTAGGTTCAACATTTACTTAAAACGCAAAGTCAAAATTATTGTATGAAACCAAAATTATGTCACAGGAAATACTATCTGAATTTCATCCCAATCCAGAATTTTAAATCCCAATCTCAGAAAGAAATTTCAAAAAGTAAAAAAAAATACAATTCACAAAACCGCTTACAAAAAGTCCAAATTATATCCAAGGATTCTACCCTAACCGGAGGAAGCTTCAACGGCAGTTTGATGAGCCAAGTTTATCAAACTAATTATCCTACCAACAAGAATACTCTAATTTGCTTACAACTAGGTTTTACACTAAACCTTAATTAAAGCGTGCCAAAATTCCGCTCTTTAAATCGTACTGTTTTTCCCTTCAATACGTCCACTATAAATCGCTTTAAAAAAATTGCCTACTGATAATTCGCCCTCTAAAAATCGCATTCTATAATTCACCCAATAATACGCATTCTAATAAGACCAATAAGGTTATAAGGAAAAAGAGAGGCGAAGGAGAAATGGTTCTACGAGAAATGTAAAGAGATTGAATCACTCCAACAAAAAAATGACTCATTTAACGTGCATAAGAAAGTGAAGGAGGCAGCTGAAGTTAGGAGAAATTGCCAACTAGGAATTCTCGGAGATGCCAACAAGAAATTATAATCGGTGTTGAAGATAAACTAAAAAGATGGAAGAGCTACGTGGAAGAGCTTATTGATGATGACCGACCTGAGACTCCCATGGTAGAAGCTGATGACAGGGAGTAAAGTCATTCATGGGTTAAAAACTCAGAAAAATAGAAAAGCCACAGGAGCAGACAATGTACATATAGAGGTTCTTAAAATCATCGTTAATCAAGAAGGCAAAGGACTGGAACTATTCAACATCGTATACAGAGCCGGAAAGATCCCTCCCAGTTGGCTTAAGTCTACCTTTGTAATGATTCCGAAGAAAACAAACGCATCTCAATGTGAAGACTATCGTATGATTAGTCTAATGCCACATAACCTTAAAAATTTTCTAAGAATATTCCATACCCGAGTCTACAAGAAGTGTGAAGATCAAATAAGTGACACTCAATTTGGGTTTCAGAATGGACTCGACACTCGGGGGACCCTATTTTCCTTAAACGTTTTGGCACAGAGGTGCAGAGACCTGAACATGGTTGTCTACGCTTGCTTTATTGACTATCGTAAGGCATTGTAAGACCGTGTAAGACATCAAAAGATGATAGAGATATTATCCGCAACTGGAATTGACAGAAGAGACATTATATTAATAACGAATCTCTACTAGAACCAGATTGCCGAAGTAAGAATAAACCGAGGAATATCCGATACTATGCCAATCCGGAGAGGTGCACGACAGGGCTGTATACTATCACCACTCCTGTTTAACATCTATTCGGAAGTAATTTTCAAAGAAGCTTTAGCGGAAGATATTGGAGGTGTCAAAATAAATGGAGTACATATCAACAATATCAGATACGCAGATGACACCGTAGTCCTGGCCGATAATATATCAGACCTGCAAAAAATGATGGATAAACGAATATAGTTAGCGACATTGATTAGGCAAAAATATCTCAAAGAATAAACTGCTAGTTTTCTCCAAAATACCTATTGCCGAAACATTTATGATTAACGGCAAGTGTATTGAGTAAGTCTCTAGTTTCAAATACTTGGGTACCATAATCATCGCGTGATGTGATCCGAAGCGAGGGATCCGTTCTAGAATCGAACAAGCCAGGAAAACATTCATCAACATGAGACGGTTCTTTACTAGCCCTGATCTGAGTTTGGAACTCAGGGTTCGCATGATCAGATGTTATATCTTCAGCGTACTGCTGTATGGATATGAATGCTGGGCCCTTGCAGAAGTTGAAAAAACTAATAACATCCATTAAAGAAAGAAAAATTACGTACATAGGCTACATTATGAGAGACAACTGATACGAACTACTGAGATTAATAATAGAAGGGAAGATTCAAGGGAAAAGATCTATTGGAAGACGTCAGAACTCTTGGCTGAAAGACCTTGGAAGATGGTTTGGGTGTACTTTTATTGAAATCTTCTGAGCTGCTGTGTCTAAAACAACGTTAGTTTTGTGGATCACCAACCTTCGAAAGGAGAAGGCGTCATAAGAAGAAGAATAACCGTCATCTATAATTCGAATTATATAAATCACTCAATAAATCGCACCGATAATTGCCTTGATAATCGCATTCTGTGATCTCACACTAAAATTCGCATTGATACTATGCTACTGTATGCAACCCAAATGGCAAGCAACTCGAGATGTTGTCGCTTCCAAACAGAGCAACGGAATTCCGTTAGCCCTACCAAACTACAAGATGATAGTCAATCACAATTTGAGTCATGAATCCTGTGAATCTTGTGAACTTACCCATTAAGTCATTCCAAAAAAAATTGACTACCTAAGGTTTAGGGCGGTTAATTAAAATACCAACTTAACTGGGCATAGTTAAGACTGCACAAATGCTGAAAACGTCAACCGTCTAAAAAAGTACTACTTGCGAAGGCAAGTTTATAACATATATACAACAGCGTTTTATTATCGCAACCAAACTTCAAACTCAGGACCATGGAAAACCGTAACAGACCATTCACCCAATGCCATATAAGCGACACGAAACCAAAATAAAACCATCTACTGGTTGCGATTACTACGTTATAATCGTTAAATGATTTCTAGCCAACTAGCTGCTAACAGCTACGATATTATCTTTCATTCCACGTCGCTACCCTGCTGAAATGCACAAAAAATTAACTCAAAAGTTATCCGAACTGAACAAACAAAATAAAGATTTCAGCTGGTTTCCCAAATATATCCCTAATTGAGATCCAAATTTACCCCTTATGAAAAATATTAGAAGTCCAAGTATAAAAAACATGTAGATATGGTGCACGCGAACGAACGCTGTTACAGAGTTTTTAAAGCAAAGCAGAATTGAGGTTTATTTTAAGACCAGTATACTGCTTTTACTTTTAATCTCTTTATTTTTAACAAAAAATGCTCGTTTCATGAGATTATACAAGGTTAGGTTAGAATCCGCAGATCTCATTGTAGTAAAGTACTTAAATTCTTATATTATAAACATAGAAACGCTATAAGAAGTTCAAGCATTTTGTTTATTGTTCTCTAATATTTATAACTATTTATAACATAAATATGTTCTATTCGCGATGTTAATTTGCTGACAATGTGTTGTCAGTACATCAGTAAATTTTATTTCCCTGACATTTATTTTTTTGTTAGGATGTTCTATACCATTTTCTATTAGCAAAATGGCAAGTAAAAATTGTGTACTGAAGGTAATTTGATAAGCGTCGGTGGTGTTCTTCACGGGTTACTTTGTAGAGTCATCTCTTGCCGGGTGTAGGGGGTAATGGCACATCGCCTTGAGCATTCAGGTGATAGCGGTGAACCGGGGGTGTTATAGATCTTCTTGCTGCTTTATTGGTGTGGCTGGTGTAGGTAAATCTACCATTATGCGTGGCGTACGCGGGCAATCCAGTTTGATTGGCCTTTCTGGAGTTCGATCTCTGTCATCGCTGATGGTATTAGCTTCACGTTTGGCGTACCTCTTGAACAGAAAATTAAATGATGTAATTTATGTATATCTCATTTGATGTGGATCTTTGTTGATGACTCCTTGAATTTAATTTAATTTTAAGGAGTAAAATAATCTAATTGTTGGTGGCGAATAAACCTATAATACGTCTAAAGTACGCTAGATTGAGCGGCTTCTTTTATGTGAAATTTTCTGGGAAGAAGCTGCTTCTGACTAGCCGATGCTAGCCGATCTTTACCAGTGGCACGATGCGTGACTCGGCGACAAGATGCACGTAGTTTGAACGAAGCTTCTGCCGCAAAATTTTAGGTAGTACGACCAGTAGAAAAATTCCTTTCTGATGCGTTGAGATTTCTAAGTATCAATGTTGCATCGTTTTTATAATGGATATCTAAGAAGATGTAAGTGATGGTAGTTTTCAAGCGGTGGTGGGTTGCTTTATGCGGTAAAAATTTTAGAAGGTTTGCATTGAAAACGCCTTCTGCTAAAATGCGTGGAACTAATATCCTATCGGATTCGTCTACAGCACAAAGGAGTGCCAAGTGTAACTATTTATTGAAAATAAATAGTGGAAATACTCAATAAACGCCTTTTTATGTTCATGTCAAACATGACGACGTTTCTCGTATAGCAAGCGACAGAACATCAAATAGCGCGGTGAGCTTTCTAGTTTTATGCGCGCGAATGCCGGAACGATTGAAGATATTTTCCCATACGAGTCGGCATATCCTTTTATAATGCTTCCGTGTTGAGCGGAACGTTTGAGATTTTTCGCGGGATATGAGATTCTATTGTAAACGTATTAAATCTTTATAATATCAATTTATATTCATATTATTTGTTAATTAGTTGTTATTACATTGGTTTGTTGATTTATTAAATTATATTTATTTGATGTATCGAATTAGATTTGATTAGTCAATTTATATTACATTAGAGGATTACTCATTAAATTGATGAATTATTAGAGAATTATTTATTGCAATCGTTAATTAATTGAACTAATGGGATATGATAATCTGGTATCATCGTATATATATTCTCTGGGCAAGAAAACACAAAATAGCCTTTTTTTGTTTCTCTTCCGTTGAAATATGTGCGGTTATTGCATTTGAATATGATGCCGGTTTTTTCTGATCATTTTGTCCTCTCTCTTTTTTGCTCGAACGATAGTTTTTTTTACGATAAGAACTGGCTTTAAGTGCGAAATTTTTTGTGTCCTCAAGGCATTAAATTTTATTTAGCAAATTTATATTATATTAGAATCGAATTATTAAATTAATGATTATTAAATTATTAACTTATTTTACTTACTAAATTATAAATATAGTTTTCTTCCGGATAAAAATATTGCATGAATCATATTTCGCCAAGAGAGACCAAGAGAGAAGAAACTTGGTTACTAGATCTTTTTGAAGTAGCCAAGAGAGACATGGTTACCAGATTTTTTCTATGCCTTGTTTTTGTGTTTAAATGACGAGCAGTGACTCCAGGACATGGATTTTTTCCTTTGCATGAAACATTTTTGATGACATTCGTTTCTAAAATAAATGTAGTTGCTTCTCCTTTTATACAAACTTTGTGTTCTTTCTTTCATTCTTTTTTTAATCTTTAAACCACTTTCTACTTTTTTTAATCTTTAAACCAATTTTCTGCAGTTCTTCATTGTCTTAAAAGGTCAATGATAAATTTGCAGTAGAAAATTGTGATTTTGTTTTAATAATGTGTGTACCGAGAGGAAACCGACACTTTTCAAGAGGTTCCCTACATTATTTAATGAATTTTATTAATAGAATAAATTATAGTTGGTTTGCTTCTTTCACAATTCATATTCCACATGACATTCCTTTTGAATTATAAATTACATGAATTATATTACAAAAGGAATCTTCATAAGTGGTGGTAGTTAATTGAGTAAAAGTATAATTCTGCTACATATTTCAGTATTAAACGCCTGTAATGACGTCAGCAAGGATACAAATAAGAGGTGTCCTTTACGCATTATCAATTCAGTGGAACTTATATGGCATCTCATTCCATCTCAAAATGGACGAGCGTTAAATAAGGATGTTCGCTGCGCTGAACGCACCACCAACCCGAAAGTAATTGTAAACGTCTTGATTCGGAGTACCAAGGCCTTCGTGATTTATTTCCTTAGAACATGCATAATAACGGAATGAAATAGTCAGAAGATCAGACTTTTACGAACAAAAGAAGAGTTACCAACCATTTGCGTAAATTATTTGGAAAACATCTAACTTTAGTTAAACCCATTTGTTTCCATTACTATTTTCCTTTTTTTTTAAAGACAATAAAGCAAATAGTATTATTAAATGGAATTTTACTTTGCGTACAAGAAGTTCAGTTCTTGTAAAACACACTCAACTCAACCGGGGATGCTAGAGCAAAGAATCTTGATTTATTTAGAGCGTAGTCAAATGAATAAAAGGTTTTTTTGCGGGTTTTATTAAATTCATACACTAATAAAATTGACAATGAAACAATAATTATTGGAACTCTTGCTTGATTAAGATTCGCAATTTCTTACCATGAACAGACATGCGGTAGTTGTTAACACTCTGATCAAGTAAATCGAAGCCTCCCATTCCTGCATTATAATTTGAAAATAAACGTGGTTGTTGGATGTAAATTTTCTGCATTTTTTACTTTTAATAGAAAAAGTATACTATCAGTATTAGTGATCGTCAATACGATGCTATTATCTTTCCACCTTTCCTGTGAGTAATAAAGTCTCCTTATCATACTTGTAGTTGAAGGAACCATGACCAAGTTTTTTCATGTTTCGTTGATCAGGCAAAGGACACTTTTTAGTGAGGTTATCTCTAATCGTTCCTGTCGCTATGTAACCGGCTTCTAGAAGGGTACTCACCAAGTCATCGTTACTAAAATAATTGTCAAAATAAACAGTATGATCTTATGGATGTGTTACTTCTTCTAGTAACTCCAAAACACCTCGATATAGTATTATACTACGGTGTCACAGACTCTTGCTCGCAAAACAAAATATAAGTGCTGCAGGTAAAACAGTACAAATGTATGGTAATACTAATTACAAAACAAAATAAAAGCAGTGCATGTAAAGGAATATAAATGTGCGGTGATAAAATAATGAAGCAAAAATAATGAGGAAAGCATTTACAAATGATCAGTAATACAATGCGACGGCAATATGTGTAGCGGACAAGATAGGAATAAGAGGAACCACTACAGATCACTAACACCCCTAATCGATTCACTAACCGGTTAATGTAGGTGCTTTGCTTGCTAAGTGACTAAAACTTACTCTGGTTAATTTAGCATAGAATTATACACTAGGGGTAATAACGCAAAGGAAACCACTATCAGCTACAATAACACCCCGGCTTACGTAGTTGTTATCGCTACCGAGCGACTAAAACTAATCCCGGCTAACGTAGGTTAGAACTATACACTCTAGTGAGTAGTATGGAAAGGAATCAATGTAAGTTACAATAACACCCCGGCTAAAGTAGGTGTTACTACAACTGAGCGCCTGAAACTTACCCTGGCAAACGTAGGTTAGAATTATATACTCCAGTGGTATAGGAAATAGCGTGATAGTAAGGGAGAAGGAGAAATAAACCATCTTTCTTGAACCATTTTTCAACTTGGTTTTTGGTGATTGTTTCTTCGGCAAAAAGTTTTTGAGATCGCGAAATGACTCTACTGCATTCCAACCTTTCTCGAAGTGCTAGAGGATAAGATAATAAATATGAATATGACTTTGGATATGCATTTTGACCTGAAAAGAGAGGATTATTTTTATGAAAAAAAGTTAAAAAAGTCGCGAGCACAGCCGCAATAATATTATGCTTCGACGAAATATTATCATATTTTCAGTTTGAAAATTTATTTATAGGGAGTTTGGAAGAATTGAATATAACAATATGTCGACCGTGTCCATTGGAGATAGTGATAACTAGTTTTGTGTTTCAAACATAACCGTATATATTGCTTAAAAAATCATGAGTTTAGTAGACCGTATTGACACGTTTACTACTTTTATTTTAGGACGGAGATAATAAAACTCAATTGAAAGCTGCAATATCTAGCGTTCACCTGTCAATAAATAGTCATACAAAATTTAGTTATTAAATCAAAAGTTACTGAAAGAATTTAAATACTGTGAGCTTCATTCAGATCTCAATAATCTGTTATCTAAATTGACGCTTATAACAATGTGGTATATGTAATGAAAGGCGTAGAATTGATAAAGTTTTGAACGTTTCTGAGTCTGAAAAGTGGTTTTTGTAAATGTGCTGTAACTTTTGTGTCACACTGAATTACTCAGAACACACTGAATACATTTCTGTAAAATTACGATTGGATTGTATTACAATTTAGAATTTGAATTACGATTTGACTGTAATTCTATTAATTACAATCTGATTTGAACAATTGGGAAGTATTATTACAAAGGATGTTACGAGAATTAAATTAAATCGATTAAATAAATAACTTACGTAAAATCCCCGCAATGGGACAAAGTCAGTTATTAAATTTTAACTAATTTATTTCTAAGTAATAAAAGAGACGACGGTGTTATGTTCTCACATAACCTTAACTTATCATACGTTTTACTGCTGCTGTCGCACTGGCCTGCATGTTGAGGGCGTGCGACGCTATGCATACTTAACTGTATGATGCGTGCGTATATAAAAGTATTTATTTAGCAGTATCCGATAATAATTAATTTATGCATGGGCTTGCTGTGTTATGTTTGCGTAATACATTATTTATGTACGCTGGCTATGATATGTAAGTATGCTAGCGGCATCCGATCTAATGTATGACATGTGCTGCCCGTTCGCTCTGTGAATACAGTAGAAGATGAAAATAATATGTATGCCGCTCTCACTGCTACTGCATATGTTGCTGTGTTCTACTTGTGGCGTGTGAATGACATCAAGACGGGAATTGCGTGTTGTGTTCCACATAGGGTGGAACTAATGCCAAGATTTGTCGTGTGAGGAGACCGTGTCAGGTAATAAATGACGTGTGGCTGGATACATAGTGACCCGTATACGGAGCAAAGTTTGAGTGACGGTTCAAGCTTATAAATAGCGAAATTTTGAATAGAATTATTTAGACAAGACCAGCAGCAGTTGCAGCCAGCAGAGCCGAGACAATGAGCAGAGCGATAGCCAGTGACAGTCGCCGAGTTATAATAACACATTTGGCAGCGATTTTATATACCATACACAGATCTGTTCATCACATGTAATTTTGAATAGCTTTGTTTCTGTTCCTACCTTACCGCCAACCTATTTCCTATTGATTGGGGCACATAATACTAGCTCGCGTTAAGCGGAGTTAGTATTAGTTCCTCAGCAGCAGTAAGATTTGCATTAATCAGAGTGTTATTGCGACTGATAGTGATCTCCTTTCTGTTCCATACACTTCAGTGTCTAATTACTTACGTTAATCAGGACTACATTTAGTCGCTCCGGCAAACATAGCACTTGCGTTAAACTGGCTGTTATTACAGCCTATAGTGTTCTTTTTTGTTTCATTCACTGGAGCATATAATACTAGCTTTGTTAATCTGGATGAGTTTTAGTTGATCAACAGCAATAATACTTGCGTTAATCGGGGTGTTATTGTGTCTGATAGTGATCTCCTTTCTGTTCTATTCACTGCAGTGTGTAATGCTAGCTCGCGTTAATCGGGGTTATATTTAATTACTCAGAGAACATAGAACTGGCGTTAGTCGGGGTGTTATGTGAAGTCCTAAGGTTCCTAGCTTGTTAGTTATACATATCGTGCATTTAGATTTACCCCCACCCTCCTGTTATATTGTTAACTATTGGTACCTGTTTTCCGCATTATTATTGTTTTATTATTTTATCACCGCATATTTGAATCGATTTACATATACCGCTTTTATTTTATTTTGTAATTATTATTATACATTTCTACAGTTTTATATGGACCGCTTTTCTATATTGATTTGTTTATAAGAGAATCCCAATTGTTTATTTAACCGCCATTGCTGCGGAATTCATTTAATGTGAAATTTATTCGTTGGTTTATTGTTGATAGTTAATTGTGCATATATATTTCTTTCTATGTTTAAATTGTCTAGAAGACCAATAGACATTATTTTGTTAAATCGTTAATGCTGTTTCATTAATTAGCAGTTGGAATCTCTTTCAGCTATCCTCAAGAACATGAGTGACTGGTCTACTCACGTACTCGTAGTTATTCGTGCCCTCAACAGTCCACTGAGGACCAGTGAAACAACAAGAACGGTTCTCAGGTTAAACTGAGCTGGCGCCCGTGAATTCATATTTCCAAAGGAAATAGGAGAATTCTCTAACAGTAGGAAGGACTCTCCGCAAGGATTCTACAAGGACTCTCAGATCATTTTAAAATCTACTCCAATTGTGGCAGCTTAGAAAAAATATTAGAACAAATAAAAAATTCAATAAGAATTAAACTTGAATTAGGGCTGGTATTAAATTACCAATAATGTCCTTAATAATATGAATATTTAATTTAATTAAAAGAAAATTAAACTTATTCAGAGCACTGCACAATCTATTATGAGTATTAGGTGTTTACTAATAACGCTAAAAATTAACTCGTTTATTTCCTACAAATTTAATATCATACGAAAATTAACAAAAGAAAAAGCAAACAAGTGTGTTGAAATTTTAAAACGATTGATCTCACATATTAAGAAAATAAAAATGTTTTAATTAAATATCTTTTAAAAGAACATTACTGGATGTTTTGTAAATAAAGTGATAGCAGTAGTACGTCTAGTTATGTATATTGTTATTATTATCTTATAGTTTATTAAATGTCTGTCTGTCTGGTACAAGAATGAACGCTGTCAGCTTGAAAAATGACTAAATTAAATTCTATACACGAATATTCTTTTTTTGCTTATCTTTTAGAATTATAATAATTTGTAAAGGTAATGATTTTAATAAAAAATATTGAGCAAATTAGGTAAATTTAAGAAATAAAGAAAATAATATATTCTGGTAAAACTTATATTATAAAAAGTCTGTTGATATTTTTTCAGTTGATGAATTTGCTTGAACATATTTACGGGGCTAAAACAGCTTTAGGGGAATACCGTGGCTATAACTTTACTATCTTGCGTTCGTTGAAGCTTAATGGTTGGTTGGATTGCGTCGATTGCGTGTGCTAGGGGCCTTCCTTCTGACTAATTGCAATAACTGCTTTATGTCAACACGCTGAGGATTGCACCTAGTGTTATCCATAGGTACGAACTGACGAGTAGTGTTGTCCAATGTGATGGCAAATTGTGTTAGTTGTACTTTGATGTAGAGCGTCCTCATTTGACAAAGATGATCCCATATATCCTCCTAGCTGCTCGAGGGGGCCTTCTTTACTTATATCTGTTGACTCATGATAAGTTATATTGTTTACTAACATCGTCTTAGCTCCTTTATTTCTTCTAGTTGCTTATGAGATGTTGTCGGTAGTGGAATTATTTTATTTAATGCTCGTGTTGTTGTCTAGCCCCTACTCTTCCGGAGAATCACGACTGTAATTTTCTTGTTTATTTCTTTGTGGGTTTCAATGGTTCTGGCTGGCTAGTTGCTTGGATTGATATGATCATGCTTGATCAATATCAACGGGCAAATTATATATATATTACTTTAATCCTTTTTTTCATTTATATCTATTCTTTAGTCAGATTAGTTAGTCTTTTGACCAGGATTCCCAAAAATCTTGCATCCTCGTCTATTTGAGTTTCCATTCTTGAGTTGTATTCGCGTTGACTGCTGTTTCTATCAGTTTTGGTGAGGCTACCACTCTACTTTCAATAAACAAATTCTCTGGGGTTATCAGGGTTGTGTCGTTTATATTATTTGACTGTGGACACAATGGCTTGGAATTTAGACATACTTCTATTTGACATATTATCTCCGTAATCTCTTCAAATGTAAAAGGTGTTGTTCCAACAATTTGTCTGAAATGGTGTTTCATGGATTTAACTCCCACCCCCCATAGTTCACCGAAATGTGACACTGCTGGCGGAATAAAGTGCCACGATATACCCATATTTTCCAAGGATCCAGGCACACCGGAATCTTTGTTTCGGTGTCACTGTACATATGCTGTATATGATTTAAAGATTAAAATAGTATGTGGCGTTATCACGTCCATAGTTGAAACTTTTTTGCTATACATTCTTAACCGCTTCAGATAAAAATTTTTAATAAATACCGTTAGATGGTACTTCAAGAATGGAGACAATTAACTATATGAGGAGTATTTAGTTTCGCAGCCTTTTTTCTCGAAAACACGGTACATTCTTTTTCTAAATGTTTGTATCGAAACATAATTTATATTTGAAACTATATCGATTGTATGAAACAAAAAAATGGGCTACCTTATTTTAGTATAAATTTGACTTTTAACATATTATCTTAAATAACTTTGTGATTGTTG
>WYDF02296275.1:0-15889 GCA_009867245.2 Adranes taylori | reverse complement strand
ATTAGCATAACCGAAAGATGATTAGCTCTAAGTGAATTTGATACAATATTAGTACTTTGACTAGCAAACTTATTGCACAATATATACATGACTTAACTTTACAAAATTATTTCATATAATATTCAATATATTTTAAATATGATAAGTGTCTAAATATGATCCTTTGCAGGACATTAGTAGGACATAAATTCAAAATTTTAGACAAAATAAACTAAGTAGTGTCAAACAGCATAGTTAGAATGGAAACCCAAAGAAATGCAAAATGTCCTGCCGTTTCGGCAAAGCAGACCTAAATATATGCAATCCTCTATTCATAAAAAGGAATTATAACAAACAAATTTTTATAGTACGCAATAGTCAGGGGACACTTCAGGTGCCTAACAACGACATAAACATGTCTGGACTGACGAACGAATGTATCATTGCAGTGTGTAAACTGGCTATGAACGACTCAGTTACACTGATATGAGCACCAGTAGGCATCTAAATAACAGATGCTCTAACAAAGAAGATATCTAGAACATAATGTACTGGTAGGGAACCGACTTAGGGAATTCCATCAGGTAAACAATAGGAAACTGGACCATCTAAAACACATCGACTATTGGGAAAAATTAGTAAGAAATCAACAAAGTAAGCGCTTTATTAACCAAAACCTAGGGTCTGCGGAAACTTGGCATGAATAACATCAAAAGGATAACTGACCTGTTAACCAGACCCGCACCTTTAAGGTTACATATGAAGGAAATTGGCCTACACACTGCTGAAGTAGAGTGTAGCTGGACAGCTCAACATATCTATTTGAAGCAACGGAAGCTGAATTTGAATTCGTACAAAATGCTGTCAACAGGAAATTTTGAAACTAGTACATGCCAGAGATATATTGGACTTGTGTGACTAAAAGATCAGGGAAAGTACAATAAGCCGTTTGGTTTCAGTACTATAGAGCGGCATTCCGCAAACAGCCTTTGGTGAAAATAATTATAATAAAGATGGGTCTTCTCTGAAGTTCCGGAAATTTCCGGATTAACCATGAAACGTTAAACATTTAGTAATAATTTAATTACAATTAATTAATATAATTTGTAGAGACTAGCTAGCATATGAATGATGGAGTGCTGACTCATTCACAAAGTATTTAAAATAATTCTACAAAACCCAATAATAAAACAATTATTGCTATAATAAATTAAACAATTAGACATTTAATATATAGCCGTGCTTCTGCATTAACGATGGATTCGCGTTTGGTATGTATTCGTTTATTAGTATATAAAATTTTTATCAGAGAATGTCAGGTCTAAACTACTTAGAATGTATTAAATAAATATAAGTTATCAATGTAATAAAATCTAGAAATTTAAACATAATCAAACTATTTATGTGCTAATGAGATTGCCGATTTCTTTATAATATATTTTTTTTAATCCCAATCGATTTAAGTATTGTTTACATGATTCCAGCGTGCTGGCTAGTTGAGATTGCCACTGACTCGCAAGTAGTGAGAGGCACTTTGCTACCAGTGACTAGCAAGCGTATGGTACAAATAAGTGGGGCAAAGCCAATGAAAATGTTTCGCAAACAAGCATGGTAGCATTTCTTTCCATCATTCTATTAGGATCCTTCCTTTAGGATCCAGGAGCTGCCTTCAAATTGTTCTGGTGAAAGCTTTATGATCGTTCAAATTCCTAAAGGTCTGTGGAAGGGAGCTTTACTAGAATAGTTTTCGTCCTCCTCATCCTCTTGTTACTCAACCAATTTGTTCTCTATTTTCAAGAAATATCTTTAAAGGTTGCTCACACAGAACTTTACAAATCAAGCTCTTTAAATTTCTCTTAACCTATTCAGGTCAAGACATCCTTACCTGATTTCTATTAAATAAAAAGAAAAAAACGTAGTATTCACACGTTACTTGTTAATTTGACTTTAATTTGGGGTTTCACTTCAAACAACCTTAAACAAATTTATTCTTTCAACTATTTTATGAAAATGTCCATTATCAAATAGCAATGCTGTATTTAATTGGAAACAATCAGCAAGAAATATAATATGATTTGAACAACTAGATCAATCAGCAAATGAAGTTATTAAATTTCTATAATTAAGGTTACTAATTTCATTAAATAAATTTAACAATATGTAACACATATACCTGTTCCATTAGGAACAAATGTTATTAGAATAAATCCACTATTATACCTATTAACAATAACAATAAATCAATGATAGCTATTCTGTTGATAAGTGTGTGATTTAGTATTTTGTAAATAGGGATGATGGTGGATTTGTTCTTAAAATAGTTATTCATAATGGAACAGTTACGTACGTTACCTATTGTTAAATTTATTTATTGAAACTGGTAACCTTAATCATTGAAATTTGATAACTTCATTTGCTGAATGATCTAGTTGGTCAAATCATATTGTGTTCCTTGCTGATTGTTTCCAATTTGTTACTGGCAACATGTAAATGAACTTTTAGTTAGAAGGAAAGTTTCCATCTACGAAATGTAGTAAAAGGCGTCCCTGAGAGATTTGACTGTAGTAGTATCATTGATATGATGTAGTATTTTGTTATCCACATAAGAAGAATGTTCAGATCTTAAATACACTGGTATTTAAATTTAAGAAACGTACTGATTGGCCATAGCTAGCGGATCTATTTCTTTGCGGCATAATAATCTTTCCATAAATCTATTCAAAGCATTTACGATCTAGGAAGTTGCCACTTTCCTTTCTATATGAAAATAACAGCCCCTGTTCATTTCATTAAGGTGCCAGTTGCTATCAATCACAATTTATCTGATCCCAGGGTAATCTATCCTATAAACTAAAATTAACAATACAAAACCTTGTAGTTATTTAAATTGGCTTCTAAACATAAGGTGTATCCAAGATTAAGTAAAAGGCGTCCTTGATAGATTTGAGGGTGATAGCAACACTGATATGTTGTATTTGGTTATTGCCCTTAGAAGATCGTTTAACTTGGCACACTCGCAACTGGCTTTTCTGTTCATTATATTTTAAGGCCGCTGCTTTCAAATTGCTTTGGTACAAGCCTCATTACTGGTTAAAATTCCTAAGGATCTGTAGAATGTAGTTCTCTTAGAATGGTTTAATGATTTTCATCTTCCACATCCTTTAGTTATTCAAACAATATCTGCAAAAGTTTTTCATACACACTTTATAATCAAAGTGTGTATGAATCAAAGCACCGATGTTTGTTAATCAAAGGCACCGATGTTTGTTGTATTTAACTATCTACTCAACAGTTGTTTCTAAACGGTCACGAAGGAACTCTGAATATTTTGGGTTTTCTTTTGCAGTATGAATAAAAGGAATGAGGTCGGCATCTGTAATGTGGGCAGGATGTAAATAATTACTGGCTGGTCATTACCAATGCCAATGTCAGTGCACTGTCTCTGGCACTTTAACTGGTAGTATGTAAACATGAGCCTTTAATTAGAGGAAACGTTTAGTTGAAAACTCCAGCTACGAAATGCAGTAAAAGGCACCCTTAATAGCTTTGACAGTGATAGATCACTGATATGTTGTATTTAGTTACTGACATTAGAAGAAGGTTTAGCGACTGAACATGCTGTGATTTAGGAAGCGTACTAGTTGGTCATAGCTAGAGAATCCACTACTATACAGTGTACAATATTACGTTCATAAGATTAGCAATTAAAGAAATTGGCACATCAGGTGGATTCCATTTTGGTTGCTATAAGAAATAATCGAGCGGGATCGTCCGCATGACATGCTCCAGGCAAAGATTGAATGGAGTCGTCAATTGTGTAAATCTTTTTCGCAGCACTCTTCGCACCACAAATTCCCTTGTTAACTCGCCCTGGATCTTGACTCTGGCACTAGTGCAACATTGTATGAGGTTAATGAGCTTCGTTGGCCCTATTATCTCTTCCAATATCACCTTGCAGCTTGTACCTCCTGATACTATCATATGTCTCTTTATAATCAATGAAGAGTTGATGCACGCTGACAATATGCTCGCCGCACTTCCCAGAATCAACCATAATGACAAGATGTGGGCAAAGGTTGACCTGTTGCACCGAAACTCACACTGGTTTTCGACTAATTCCTTCTCCGCATATGTCTCAAGCCTCATTGCCAGTACATTCGTAAAGTTCCTGTATGCAACGTTCAAAAGAGAAATCCTACGATAGTTACTACAAATCATCTTGTCATTCTTTTCGTGGATGGGACAGATAACAGTTGTATTCAAATCTTCTGGAATGTCTTCGTTTTCTCATACTGAACGAATGAGAGTGTACATACTATCGCTTATCTTCTCCCCACCAGACCTTAATAGTTCAGATGGGATACCATCTTCTCCTGGAGCCCGGCTGTTTCGCATAAAGAAGATTGTCTTTTCCACCTCCTTTCGAGTCACTTGTGGGACAACCCCATCTTCGCCAGCTTTGTCCATTTGGCCATCCGTCACCTGGTCTGGTGGTTCAGGGGTTCCCTCCTCCACGATTCAGAATGTTTTAAAAATATTCTACCCATCTATCCATTATCCCGCTCTCATCTACGTTCAAATTATCAGCTTTATCCTAACAAAATGATGTTCTTGGCTGGAAACCTTTCTTGAGCTTTTCTTTTTACCATTGTCTCATCTCAAAGTTTCCTTCACCTCCCGCCTAGCTTCTTGGAAACTCTCGGTGCTTGCTCTTGCTACGTTTTCTCTACAGTTTTCTCATGGCAGGTTACCTGAAGCCAACTGTTTCTTCTGCGGGGCTCTTCAGTGCGTCTTGCAAAACCTTCCACTGTTGGGTAACCGTTATACCTCGTACTTCCTCCGTCCGTCCCTTAAGCTTCTCAGTAACTCTTTTCCTGTATCTTTCTTTCATCACCTCGCTCCTGCTCAGTACTTGAACATCAAGCTTTTCGATATTTTCCCCTGATCCTTCGTCACTTTGCAGGTGCCTATACTTTATTAGTAGCAGGTAGTGATCGGAGTCAGCATCTGCTGCTCTTCTAGTCTTGACATCCATGACATCCGAGGCATGTCTGCTGTCAATAAGAATATGGTCAATTTGGTTATTTGGTTCTAAGTTGTTCCAACAGGTGATTTTCACGTAACCTTCTGAATGTTTTTCCGAGAGAAACACGTACTGCTAACTGTCATCTCGTGGCCAATTGCAAACTCTATTAACCTGAGACCATTATAATTGATTTCTGAGTCAGAGCTATCATGTCCGATAGCTGGTCTGAATGGAACCTCTCTTCGTACTTTAGCATTCATATCGCCAAGAACGATTTTGACCTCATGTCGTGGAGCAGACATCATGTCAAGTAGGACATTTCTTGTAGAGTAGGACATAAAATGCATACTTCGTGTCTTCCTCAGAATCTTCCATTGACGCATGAGAGCAAAATATTGTCACATTGAACTATAGAATATAGTTGAACTATAGACTATAGAATATAGTATAGTCCTTCGTCAGTGGCTTTCCTGTGTATTTCCTATATTGCAACGACTGATACCTCGTATCTCTTCATGGCCTCTTCCAGGTTCCTTAATGGTTCTCAGGCTCAGCACATTCCAGGTTCCAAAGATTATGTTTTGTTTTCCCTTTCCACGCTTGTTCATCACCAGGTTATCCGTCCGGCTATTTCTGTAGTATTCTCTCGTAAGTTCTTATTTTTGTTTACGTAGTCGGGTTGTTAATCCTGCGCACAACTCCCAACCTGAAGGACCAATGAGCCATCTGTTAGGATTGGTAAACCTTAGCCGGCTGTATCCAGTTTTGAAGTGCCGGCTGTTCGCCTTAAGTGATCCACATAGGGGGTAGGATTTGCTTGTTATTTTAATAGATTAGCCTACCAACTTGAACTATTCCCAATATTTTCTAGACACACTTATTTGGATCAGTGCCTCCGTATGGGACTCAACCAGCCATTCACCCGCATCATTTGTTCGGGTTTGGGAGAGGCACAGAGTTGAGCTGGATTGCTCTCCCTGTGGCTGATATAAATTGCGAAATAGATCTAGAAAGTATGGCACACTGGTTTTCGACTATAGGAAAAATATATATATAAATTCAAATAGGAAAAATATTTGAATTTGCTGATGGAATTTCTGGGTATTGTGTTATAGAAATTAGTTTACAGCATTTGCGAAGAGTTGCTTAGAGAACCCGCAACTGTTATTATAGGAAAAATAAAAACCCTTCGCTATGCTGCATTTTGCGACATATTGTATTTGGCAAATTCCTTGGCGGTTCTTTCAATAAGTATACTCCTTAAATCATCTCACATCAAGTGGTACTCTGATGGTATAATTTTTGCGGTTTCAATAAATCTATAATTTAATTTATATCAAGAAATAATTTACTACATTGTATTTTTGATCCCTTTACATAGTTGAGTGGGTTAGACCCATACAATTGAATTTATTTAAAAACCCACCCCACTATAGTCACAAAGAAGCATCCGTGACAATATTGCTGGTAAGTACTGTCGGGGCGCTATTCATTCTATGCACGTATAAAATCGTTTATAATAAATTGTTTCAAAATAAAAGTAAGTAGTTTTACGTTCTACACTTCTTTATAGAAATAAATTAACTACGGATTCGTAGTAATATTCTTTTGTAGGCGTTGAATTAAAACTATTCTGAGAAATATTACATGCAATGCCTGTGTTTGTAACAGGCGTCTTTTATTTAGTATAAGACGTTTTTGTTTTGTTTTGTTTCTATATAGCGTAATGTACATACTTACGAATATAATATACATTTATATAATATTATATTTATGTGATGGTCGAAAGTTGGCTCTGAACGAGGACATTTTTATGATCATCGAGTCGGCTAAGCTATAGCGCTATCATTTTACCGGAATGCCCGGATCTTTATTCTATACACTTCGATAGAGCGAGTGGTTTTACAAGTGTTGTCTGCGTGTTGGTATCCAATGGTCGTTTAAACTTATAGCATTTTTCCATTGTAAAATATTATTTTACATCAGGAATAATGTGATTAGATTCTATAATGCTACAAACCAACTATATATTGCAGCAAACCCAAAACATTGTTGTGGGTATTTGTACCGTTTAACTTCATTATGGTGTGCAAGAAAGGAGGGAGAGTTAGCAGGACAAACGTGTTTAAAATGGATAAAAAAAACTTACAATGCGTAAATTCCTGGGATACCTCAATGAAACGGTAACTATTTCATGTACCAATTCAGCTTCTTTGTAATCCAATTTCCGAAATTCACGAGCTACGCAAATATAGTTGCTGTTAGTCTACGTGCCGGGTCACAAATAGGGAGCCCGCCTTTTCTCTGTCATCATCTCGAAACTCTCTCCCACAGGTTGAGTAATCAACCAATAATTCCGTACGGCAAGTAGTTTTTATAGTACGGCAAGTTTACTACAGTACTGACAAAGGGCCTTAAAACAATTATCAAAATAATGTATGGTTTAAAATAAGTAATTTTAAAAAGTTACTATACATTTTGAGGACAATTGCGCTGGACAGAAATTTTATGAACAACTTTTATATCTGCACCAGTTGAAAAAAAAACTTGCTAAGTCGTATCTTAGACAAAATGATTTGGTATGTAGGGCTTTGAGGAAAATGGATTTTCTGAAGAATTTATTAAAATACTTCAGATAAGCTTCTTCCGTTTGTATGAATCCCAACATAAAAACAATAGATTTATTGACGAATTTATGAATGTAATTCATAAAATTCTTACGGGTGTACAAAACACAGGACTTTCAGGGGCATTTACCAAAATACATAAAAATATCCTTTTCGATATGCAGTCGGTGGGTGTGTCTAGGTCTCCGAAGAAAAACATGTAAGGTTGTATTTATGGTACTGCTAGACCAGACCTTGATTTGTGTTATTATGGAGCATGTGGACAAGGGTTTAATTCTGACAATGATAAATTCATTATTTTTGCAATAGATGGCGTTGTTTTCAATTTTATATTGCGTTGGGTTATTTAAATCTTTTCAATTTGTATTTCACTTAATTGGAAGGAAAAGTAATAGCCAAAGTCTTGGAATTTTTGCCAAATCATTAAGTCTCATAAGATTTAGTAATTATAAGGAATCACTTTAAAGATTACGCATTTCTTTGTTTATGTAGTTGTGATATTTTGCAATAGATGGCGTTATTTTCTATCCTTATATTTTAATAGTTATAAAATTCCACATTGCATTTGGCACAATTAAGGAAGAATTAAATAGCAAAATGCTTTGGGAATGTTTGCTGACCTACTGGTGCATTGGTAGTATCCAGTGGTTCCAGTAGGTCACATGTTTGAGTATACATTTGATCAGTTGGATAGTGGCGTTATATTTTTCAAACCAGTTATGCGTCTCCGGCATTTTCAAATTTCAGTATATTGACATTCGGAATGGATAAAAGTCAGACGGATATAGTATATTATATAGAAGTCGTGCTAAAGTGAAGGGGTACAAATGATAGAAAAGGAGGAGCAAGTAATGAAAGACATTAAGAAGTAGGGAAGAGAGGAGATAATAAGAGCTAGTAGATTTAACAAAAGGTATGAGTATATAAGACTGGAAGGAGGAATGCCTGGTCATTTATTGTTTGTGTTAAGTATGATGGATAAGAGGTTAGTAGATAGGTTTAAATGAGGAAGCGTAGAGAGGTAGATATAAAAAAAATGTAAGGTATGTGATTTGGAAAAAGAAGATTGAGAGCATTGGGTGCGTAAAGAAGAAGTAGAAATGACAAGGGATTGGGAATTGTGTTTTGGGGAAAACGTAAGGGACTGGAAATGATGAAGAAAGTATATAGATTACTAAAAACATAACGTGTTTTTGGAAAGTTAGAGAATAGAATTTAATTTTTGTTTTCGCAAGTATTGAATTTAGTGTACGTAGTGCCAGTAAAAGTTTATGTATGTATATAAGCTTATACTTCTACTTATTTTATAAAATCGTTGAAGTCACTGTTTTTCAAAAATTCAAATAAATAAAATTTTATAATTATAACAGCTCATGTTTCAACCCAGAAGTCAATTGTGCTTATTACAGCTTAGTTTTAAATACAGTTACTCAAGTGCACACTAAATAGTCATAAATAGTTAGTTCCAAGCATGTGCCTTGCAGAGTTTTTTTGCTTTGTTTTGCGACTCGCCCATATATTAGGTTTATTATTTTCTTTGGAAACGGAGGCATACGGAGTATCATGTTTTATATGCTATTTACCTACTAATATTTGAGTACTATTTTTAATGATGTTATATATCTTTATAAGCAAAATTGTGTTGACATGTTTAAAGACTTGTATTAAATGAACGATTATAGAAGCCAAAGAAGAAATAATTGCTATTATATCATTTATCAGAGGATATTAAATTGCATATAATTAGAGTTTAATAAGTTGACTTCTTTAACTATTTTGCATAAAAACGTTTTTCAGATTTTTTCCATATAATTTTATCTAAATTTCTTGAGAAATTCTAGAATAAAAGTGATGGAAATATTTAAAATTTCAAGGATAAAAATATGTTTTCTTTTCGGCATCTGCAGCAAATTATTTTCTGTTGTAATATGATACCTAATTCAAATAATTCACGATTTCAATAAGTCATTTTCTAATAATTCATCAATTCGATCTGTAATACGCTAGTATAATGTAGAAATTGCCTAACCAAGTTTAATTTGATTATTGCAAACAAATGTAATATACAAATGAATAAATCAAGTTAGTAATAACTAATTACCAAATAATAAATAATATTAATACAAATTTCAAACAAAAATCAATTTAAATAAAATCCAAATCCTGATAACAAGACGTGAGAAAATTATATCGCCAAACAAAGCTGATCCGTATAGAAAAACATACAGGTACTTATATATTAACCCAGTAATTTTGGATTTTTTCCTGACTGTCCCACCGGTAGTGACGTCTATACGAGTTTTTCTTCAGTAGGGGTAAGAAATAGGTCCCTGTAAACTATTTGATAGGTTAGATTGCAACAAGTATGCTTTTGTTGTGTTTGGGGTAAGACTGAAGTAAAATTCGTACATTTTAGTTGTGTTCAGACTTAGTAGCTGTTATATTTGGTAAGTTTAGCATATTATCCAGTTTATTTCTATTATTATAATGCACGGATGTATTCTATATCTATTTAGTGTGGCAGTTTGCCTGAAGCAATATATTAGCTCCCTTTACATCCCTAGTTCGGGGTGTGTTCCGTTATTGGAACATGGCCTAATGTGGATACTTTTGTTGGTTGTTTTAGAAAAATAGATTGTGCTTATTTTTATGGGAAGAAACGCCAGTCTGTCAATACTTTGAATAGTTTACTTGACAATCTAAGCAATAAGGATTTTGTTTCGGTGGATGTTTAGATATTTCCACCACATGATAACACAGACGGGGATTCAGAAAAATTTGATAATGAAGAAAATGTCGATGTTGCAAACAAATTAGTACCTAAAATCTTAGAAGCTCCTGCTGAAACCACCATTCTGACAGAAGGGTCTCAGTATGAAACTGAATCTTCAGAAGAATCAACAGAAAAGGATAAGGAAAATCGTCTTATAAGTAATAACGTAGGAAATTCTAAAATCAATTATGACATCAAATCAAATTACTTTTATTTCCCTATTTTTACTTGATATTGTATAAAACAAACAAACAGAATAAAATATAGAAAGCAGTATTGTAGTAATAAAGTAAACAAATTACGATCTTGATTCGATTAGAACAATAAGTATATCATTTACTTTCTTATAATACCGGAAGGGCTAATTTTTAAGATCGGGCATTGGAATGAGAGAAAAGAGAATAATAGCTATATTCAGGTATGGCACTGAGGAAAGAGGAAATAAGTATTGGATGAAAGAGAAGTGTAAATGTAGAGTGTAAGGTCTGGAGAATGAAACTTAGGAGCATTGAAGAATATTGATGAATATTGGGATGAATATTGGTATAAATATTTGCGCAGAGATTACGAAGTGTAGGGCTGAGGGATAAAAGGTAAATTGGGGGTTTAACGGGCAAATGGGAAAGGATAATCAGGAACATATTAAGTTGAACAGAGGAATAGAAGGAAATGTAAAGAAAAGGAAAAGAAAGTGAGAGAGTACAGTAGAGGATAATGCGAATCGATAGAGAACCGGTGGAGAGATAGACAAAAAGATAGGAGAGAGCTATTTTAGGTGAACCTAATGGCCACCTAATGGAGAATTATTTATTGACCTGTGCGAAGGTTGTCACTCAAGAACTATCAGAGTAATAGCCAAACTGCGTCTGAGGAATGACAGCTTTAGTGGCTCCTTTCTATGCAAATTTTCTGCGAAGAAACAAAGGCGTAGCCTGAAGGAAGCTTCTGCCGCAAAACTGTAAGAATGTTATACTTCCGATCAATAGAAAAGTTTTTCCTGATCCGCTAAGAAATTTAGAGATCGAAATTGCTCTGTTTTGTTGAGGAAAGCATAAGTGGAGGACCGTATAAGCGGTAGAAACAGCAGTCCTACCACACCGGAACTTTAGATTCATTGCATTAAAATGCTTTCATGCTAAAATATTTTGAACTAATATCCAATCCAATTCGTCGTAAACACCAAAAGAGTGCAAAGCTTAACGGTTTAGTAAAACTGCGTGGTGGAAGAATCCGTTAACACTTTTTCCAGTAAAAAACAAACTAATAAAAAATCGCCAGGAAATACGTTAAGTCGTAAAACTGAACAGGAAATAAAAGAAAGTCATTACAAATATTAAAATGCGAAAATATCTTATACTTGTGAAGAAAGCAATCATATATTTACGATAAAAGATTCTGCTAGCTTTTAGCGAAAAGTGTGTTTATCCATTCAGAATAAACACGTGAAATTTTTCGTGTGTATTATCTATATATTTTTCTATGCCGGTCGGCTTTGTTTGACGATATATTTTTCTCATGTCTTTTCCAATCAAAAATCCAATCAGGATTTGGATTTTATTTTAAACGTATTGAATATTTATAATACGAATTTGTATTGATATGATTTAATATTTGGAAATTAGTTATTACAAGTTTGATTTATTGATTGGTATGTTATATTTATTTAAAAAATGAATTAGATTTGATTTGTCAATTTGTATATTACATTATCGGAGTACTCATTGAATTGATGAATTATTAGAAAATTGCTTATTGCAATCGCAAATTAACTGAATTAACTGAACAAGTGGAAAAAAGAAAGAAGGTGAGAGAGTATGGAAGAGGAGAATAGATAGAGAACTAGTAGAGAGAAGACCTTGTAAAGAGTTGGAATACCTTGTAAAGGGTTGTAATTATGGGTTGTAATGTTTGTAGTATCTAAATGTTATTTTATGCCACTTTAGGTTTATTATCATTATTTTTAATACAGTTTTATTAAGCAAATGAAATTTAATAGAACAACAATGGATAATAATAACATTGGCCATTAAGTATTCAGTCGGCTTTGATAAAGGGTTCTAGATGCCTAAAAATTTTTGTTCAATGCTCACAGGTCATTTCTTCCAAACTCTGCTCAATAGTTGCTTTAGCAAATCCAAGTTTTTGTCGCGTTTCGCAAAGACCTTCTTCTTCGAAAGCAATCAACTTGGCAAAAGTAATCTGGTCTAATGTCTTGATATTTGTACAGCTGGGTAGTCATTTTGCAGAGGAGATGAAATTGAGAAAATAATCTTTGCACCACTGTTGTATGTGTTTAGTCTTGCAAGCCAACATTAAGTCTAGCTGGAACGTCTATTTCTCATCGCCGAAGTGCTGCTCGGCTCACGGAAATTCTATGGCCTCGAGGATCTTCTATCCCTAATTATGACCGATGGTGGATATTAGCGACATTTGATGATTGCGGTGGCTCCTGAAACATTCGCTGACCAAGTTTTGGCACCTATGAACAGGTCGTAGGTGAAGATAATTTGCTCTCAGCTCAGACCTGCGGTCCGACGCTAGAGTTGGTGATATCGTTGGAATTGCATGTAGTTGTTTTCGTCCATAAAGATCTCGAATTTCTAGAGCTTCTTAGCTTCAGAAATGTTCAGATGCTTTTCAGCCATTTTTTGCATCAGTATTTTCTTTTCCTCCAAGGCAGTCTCTTCAACGGCCTTCTGAACTACTAATTGCATTTGTCACATCCAGACACAATGTTTAAGAATTTTGGTAAGGCAGCTATATCGAATAAACACGACGTTTAGGAAGTTTTCCGAGAAGTTCGGGAAATAGTTACACTTTGTCAAGTTGACATGATGCTGATAGTTGTATGTACTGTAACAAAGCATCTTACTGTAGGAGATAAAAGTCTGTTTAAACTACGAATTAAATCGATTAATTAAATGCCATTTGGGAACCCTATACCAAAAATGAACTTGAATACATTTGTTATTTGCAAATATTGAAAACCTATGAACGAGTTGGACTCTATCCCCCACATTTGAAAATCACATCTGAAGGAAAGAGAGCGAGATGTACTGTTGCTTACTTTACAGTCGCTATGTATTATAATTTGTATGACGAATTATGCAAGCTAAATACATGTGTATGTGTGTGTGGAAGCATTGATAAGTTGGCTGTCGCCATTCGCTCTTACGCTATAATATACCGCGTCATTACTGCTTGCTGTTACTGTTGTCTGCTGCGTTATATTGTAACCCGTGGGAATGTCGATAAGAATGGAATTGTGTGTTGCGTTGTCACCTAGTGTAGGGTTCATATCGAGGTTTACATAGATTATGTGAAGAGACCGTATCACGCAATAAAATAACGTGTGATGGCTCCTCATATACCCGCATAATAGAGTAAGCGAAGGCTTCCGTCTTTAAATAGAGAGATTTTTGGCATAATAAGTTAGTTCCAACTTTGCGGACTCGCGGAGAAGCCGTCCGGAGCCGTATCCAGTAGTGGAGCCGCCTAAGCAAGCCAAACCACTCATGCCGATACAATGAGTAGACTGACAGTCAGCGACACTCGTTAAGTTAGTAACACATTTGGTGAGCGATTTTCTAAACCATATACTGCTTGATTGAATTGCATGTATGTTTCAATAGCTTTGTTCCTACCTTTTCACCTACTCTTTTTTTACCCCTCTACCAACCTATTTCCTATACAACTAGAGTGTATACTTCTAACTCGTGCGCCTCAAGGTTAGATCGCCTCACTGTGTTACTAAACTGCGTCTATTCAGGGATACTAACTTCCTTACGGAAATTCAATTTTTGCGAACCTCGAGGGCCTTTGTGTTGAACTCTCCCATGCTTCCTCAGGAAGATGTAACTCTTATTTCGGAAATCATTGCTTTAAGACACATAAAAATAAAACTTTATATATTAAATCTATTCGACTTTTACAATTAGAATGATTTATATTATTAAAACATACATTCGACTCAAACTAAACAAAAAAAAACAAACGAAGGTGAAACCCCTTACTCAATGTACAAACAAAACAATATTCATTCTAACCCAAATGCGCCAACGCGAAGCATTGAAAATCCATTAATCGAATAAGGAAGAGGGTTAAACAACCCTTCGATCCATTTATACTATTATGTTATAGTATACAGGCACACATTTACAGCTATATGAGTTGTGTGCAAGTATTTCATATAACATAGTAACTTGATAGAAGAACCCTCTTTCGAATAATATTGTAATTGTGGCACATAATATAATACTACTCATGAAATGAGCATGCGTGTAAATGGCCTTATATTTATAGAAACTAAAGTGTATATGCAATTGTTATATGTTTAGTAATATTCAAAAAACTTTGGCGTTACTTGTTAACAACAATTTATTAGAAATTATTGTTCAGATAAATGTTTCACATATTGGATTGCTAATTTTATTGTTGTTTATTCTGAACTCCAAAAAGTAATTGAAAACTAAACAATGAATATAACTTTCTGCTTTCAAATAGCAATAAATTTTCGTTTCCTCATTACTTTTATCTGAAATTAGTCTTTCGCATAGGCTCGAAACACAATCGAAAGAACAGGCCAGTATGCCACCAGAATGTGCTTGTTTGCGTATTATCAAATGATTCTCTTGCACAGCCCTGTATTCAGTGTTGAAGCAATGAAATTGTTTGTTACCAAAAGATGCTCGCGGGCACAATAAAAGTTTTAACAATGAAACGGCTTTTCACTACAATGTACTCAGTATGCGTTATCAAATCACTCTCTTGTGCAGTCTTTTATTCACACGGTTTGTCACCAGAATCTACTCGTTTATGACTTGCAAAACGATTTTTTTGCACAGCCTTCTATCGATAGTTAGGACACTGCAATGTTTTGTCACCTTAATGTATTTGTTTATGACTTAAATGATTGTTCTGTAAGTCACCAACGTCTGCACAGTTTGTTAATGAAATGGTTTGTTACTAGAACGTACTCGTTTGTGACGTTTGTGACGTACTCGTTTGTGACTCTTTTGTACAGCCTTTATTTGAAGTTGTGTTATCGGATTAACATATCCCATTAATTCAATTAATTGATGAATGCAATGAGTAACCCTCTAATTTAATATAAATTGACTAATCAATTTTAATTAAATTTTTCAAATATAATTTAAGAAATCAACAAAATCAATGTGTTAACACGGAAGTATCATACATCAAATAAACGCCGCTCGCATAGAAATCCATGTTCAAATGTTGCCGTCCTAACTGACGCCAGAAAATATGATGTTTTGCCGACAGGTGCTAGAGGGCATGTCGGAAACCTTTACCTTAAAGATGTGTGGGTCGAACATTTCCGCATCTGGATATTTCTTTTTTGCGAAATCTTTTATTCTTATTATTTATAACTGAAAACTTTTAACGTTTATTTATAATAGTTGTTCTTAATTAAGCAAGCAATCATCGAAAATTGCGAATCATATATGAGAGACCACAAAGGTA
>WYDF02296264.1:0-15889 GCA_009867245.2 Adranes taylori | reverse complement strand
ATAAACCCTGATATTCAAATACGATTCAAATGCGCATTATTTGATTATGTTGTTAATAACAACATACACAAGGTAATGCTATGTAAATTAATTTTCAATTTAAAATATTTAAACTCAATTAGATATAATTAATTGGTTTATGTTGTTAATAACAACATGTTGTTAATATGTTGTTAACAACTTAAGTTTGTTTGTGTTGTTATTAATAACATTAACAAAGTAATAATATCTAAATTAAGTTTAAAATTTCAGTTGATAATATTTAGCAATTGGTTCAACGCCTACCTACCTTGTCGTGGTGATATGTTCAATTCCTCTGAACGTTTATGTTGTTAATTAATTGGTGTTGTAAGTATTTGAATATCTTTGTTCATATTATTACGTTGTTCATGTTGTTATTAGCAACGTTAACAGCATTTGAATATCTAGGCTAGTATTATTACTTTGTTTATGTTGTCATTAACAACATGAACAACGTTATAATATAAACGCAGATATTCAAATACTATTCAAATGGACTTTGCTTTATTATCGGTATTATCTAGTATTGTTGTATTGTTTAGTGGTGTTGTATTGTTTATTGGGTATATTATTGTTGTATAGTATTGTTGTATAGTATATTAGTGATTATTGATGAATTTATTGTTGTGGTATAGATTTGAATATCTCCATTCATATTATTACTTTGTTTATGTTGTTATTAACAACATTAAAAACATTTTAATATCTCGCTTGATATTATTAATTTGTTTATGATCTTATTAACAACATAAACAAAGCAATAATATGAACCAAGATATTCAAATACTATTTAAATGCGCATTCTCTGTTTACGTTGTTAATTTATTGGTGTCGTATGGTATTTGAATATCTTTGTTCATATTATTACTTTGTTGTTGTTTGTTGTGTATAGTATTGTTGTATGTTGTATAGTATATTAGTGGTTATTGGTTAAATTATTGTTGTGGTTTAGATTTGAATATCTCCGTTCATATTATTACTTTGTTTATGCTGTAATTAACAACATTAATAACATTTTAATATCTCGGTTCATATTATTAATTTGTGTATGTTGTAATTAACAACATAAACAAAGTAATAATATGTAAATTGTATTTAAAATTTTAAACTTACTTTACATACGATCACTTTGTTTAAGTTCTATTAACAACATAAACAAAGTAAAAATATGATTCAAGATATTCAAATACTATTTAAATGCGCATTCTTTGTTTGTTGGTTGTTAATTTATTGGTGTTGTATAGTACTTGAATATCTTTGTTCATATTATGACTTTGTTTATGTTATTATTAACAACGTTAACAATATTTGAATATCTCGGTTCATATTATTACTTTGTTTATGTTGTCATTAACGACATAAACAAAGTTATAATATAAACCCAGATATTAAAATACTATTCAAATGCGCATTTCTTTGTTTATGTTTTTCATTACAACATAAACAAGGTAATACTAGGTAAATTAAATTTCAATTCAAATTTTTAAACTTAATTAGGTATAATTAATTTGTTTATGTTGTTAATAACAACATAAACAACATGTTAATATGTTGTTAACAACATAACTTTGTTAAAATCGTTATTAACAACATAAACAAAGTAATTATATGTAAATTAAGTTTGAAATCTTTGTTCATAATATCACTGCAAATGTTTAAACGCCTTCCTACCTTATCAAAGTGATATGTTCAATTCTCATGAGCGTGCATTTGTTATTGAAGTATCGGTTTATGTTTTGAATTGAGTAGATAACTATGACATATGATATATCGTTGCAGAGAGGATTTTTTACAATTTTCGAATACGCAATAAAATTAGACACGTTCCATTTCAAATTTTGAATGTAATTGTACTACTAATTGTATAAATTACTACAGGAGTAATTATAATGTCAGGATTATTACAATGTCTATACAGGATGTGTACTTTATAATGGAGACAGTATTACTATATATCTCTTAAAGTAGAAGAGAAAGAGAAACGTTTAAATGGAAAAAAATGTAGATAATTAAAATATATATAAATATCAAACATCAGCATTTGATATTTATTTGTTTTTAATAATCTATATTTTTTCCATGTAAACGTTTAAAAATTTTAAAGTATTTTTTTGTTGCATATGTAACAAATATAAGTTTACCATTAACACTTATGTAATACAACGTTTCGTCACTGCGGAAACATCATCAACATAATTTTTTTAAATATGGACCTGCATTTTCCATCGAATCGTTTTAAAATCGTGTTCTAAATACGACCCTGTATGATTAAAAATCATTTGCAACAGTTTTTGTTCATTTCAAGTTGTTCTTGTTTTGAAAGCCGGACCTTCCTCGATTAGTTCCAGTTGCGATATATTGCAGTTTTGCAGGACAACAAAGAAATACAATTCATTTTAATCTAAATGACCTACTTACTTTTTAGGAAATTAGTGCTTGATAAAAAGAATTTACTACTTTCCTGACATTTCGGTTTCAAAAGTATCAACAGAGTACAGGCAAAAGAATAATATGTTTCAATTAACTTTAAATTTTTTATCAAGCACTACCTTTCCAAAAGTTAGGCAGTTCGTTTTGAGAAACATTTTCTGGGGTTTTTATTCTTGTATACTATATATATATATATATCGCAACTGGAACTAATCAAGGCAGGTCCAGCTCTGAAAATAAGAATCATGTTGAAATATACAAAAACTGTTATAAAAGATTTTTAATCACAGAGGGTTGTATTTAAACACAATTTTGAAACGATTCAATGAAAAACAACTAGGTCCGTAGTTACATAAAATAATGTTGATGGTGTCTACGTAGTTACGAAACGTTATGTTAAATAAATGTTGATGGTATACTATTGATGCAACAAAAAACTACTTTAAAGTTTTTTTAATTTTGTCGGAAATAAGAATGTTTTTTGAACGTTTTCTATCTCTTTTAAGTTAGGAGATATCAATACTGTACGTATCAAAAAGTATATACACGGCCTGTATATATTTCGATCTGATTGGATAATATTTGCTTCTGCAAGGAGCTTCAAAATTCATAAGATTCCTATAATTATTCTTATGATTTTCATTTCAGGTGTAAATGAGACTGTAAAATTAATCGAGATGAGCGGCGGTAAAGCTAAAGGCTACACGTGCAACGTAGCAGATAGAGAGAACGTTTACAGTGTTGCAAAGCAAGTTTCACAAGACGTTGGTGATGTAAGTGTAACTCTTTTCTGTTTTTATTTTAACGTAACGTGAAATATTGCTGGTGTTACATATCATAAGGTATTTTTTCGAAAGTACTAAAGTATTTTTCACGAACCAATAGAGTAATATCAGATCTTAGGACAGTGGTTGCTAACCTATTCTGAGGTGTGGAATACTTTATATAAAATTTGGTTTGACAGAACACTTAGTTACAAAAATGAAAATGAAATAGGCTTGAATAAGGCGATTTCTTGATTCCTGAGAGGGATTTATTGCGGAATACTTTCAAAATGCTAGCTGAATTTGTAGTAGATTTTGACGCAAATACGACCTTTTACATTTTGAATCAGGGTAAATTAATGGTAAAATTGGTTCCAGAAGTAGATAATTCGATGATACCCGTTCAAATTAAATGGAAGGCTATCCCCTATGCCACCATAAATGCGCTTCTATCCTTACCTTTAATTTTTTTATCCTACCTGTCAATTTGCAGTTTTCGAAATAATAAACTCATTTCATTTTTTCATGCTTTATCCTGAATAGCAATTTGGAGCAAGTCGTTATTATCAAAATATTTTTTTAGCTAGTTTTTTATTTCTTCTTTTTTCCATGAAGATGTAGTTGTAGGTTCTTTCACAAGAAGTCGTGAATGATAAGGAGCGTTATTAATCACAATGAGTGAGGGCTCTGTTAAATTTAGAATCAGACTGTTTACAACCATTTTTCATCAATTTCGTGGTTCATTGCATCGTGATAATCGGAATTTTTTGAACTGCTCCTAAATATCAGATTACAAGTCTTTATAAAGCCACTTATACAACCTGAATTTAAAATAATATAACGATAGTTATTTGTAGACACGTTTGCTATTTGTAGACTATTGGTACAGTTCCTATTATTGGTTGTCCAATTTTTTAGTTTTGAAACATCTCAGGTGTAGACTATGAGCCCGCAGTAAACTTTTTTTCATTTTGTTTTAATAAATTCAATATGGCGGACAGGAGCCATTTTTTTCGATTCAGATATTTCTTATTCAAACTAGGAGGCTGACATTTCGCAAACATATGGTAGCTTGTATTATGCGTCGAATAAAGAAAGTCCTATGTTGCCAAATTATATAGGAAGCGATGTTGCGACGTTTGAAGTTTAATACACTTTGTAATATATGTCAGGAACGATAAAATATAGGACATTCGAATAAACTTTGTTATATAGGCTACATAAAGGCCTTCCGATTTTATTTGAAACATTTTTTCCAAAATCACAATTTAACATACATACAGTGTGTTTTTTTTGCTAACTTTAGGGTCCATTTTCTCGAAAAGTTTCGCAATAATTTTGTTTAAATTTCTTGTGTCGAAAGTTCCTTTAATATTTAAGCGATTAAACGAGTTTAAAAAATTGCACGTCATTGCATCGGAGTAATTTGACCTTGAAAAAAGTGTACTACCCTAAATATCTCGGTTCCTATGAAACCTGGAAAAATGAAATTTAAGGAACTTATGTAAGTCTAAGGGACCTCAATTTTGACAGTGTGATCAACTGAATATAGTTGACCGATTTTGAGCAATAAAATTTTTTTCAAAAACTATTTAGTACCACCCTATATATGTTCTTATATTTTCTTGGCCCTTCTAATTCAATTTAAAATGATACCACACATAATGGGCCTAACTCTTATCGTTTCAAAGATATGACCCTTAATGACTTAAAATTTCGCTACTTGTCGCCATGGCAACCGACATCAACAGTGACATTATATACATATAAGACCTACGTAATAGATCATAAATGCAAAGTTACAGGAAAAATTATTTTACGTTGTATGAGACATATAAACTGTTTTTGCACTTGAATAAATGTTGTTATCAGTGGCGGGTGCACATTATAATTTTCGGAGGTGTTCAAAATGATTATTTTATTGAGATATTCAGTTTTAAAACTAGAAGATTGAAATTTTCTCTCACATATAGTATATTGTGTTATGCGTCGAATGAAAGTAGTGCCATCTCTGCAAGTGGTATAGAGCGCGACGTTGCCACATTTAAAATTTTACGAACTTTTTGATACATTTCAGGAACTATAAAAGATAGGACACGTGAATAAACTTTATTATATAGGCCACAAAAAGCTCGTTCAATTTTATTTGAAACATTTTTTTTTAATTACAAACTAGCATATATACAATGTGTTTTTTGTTTTCTAAACTTTGCGATCGATTTGGTTGAAACCGGTTATTCTACTACATTAAATATCTCGGTTCCTATGAAAGTTGAAAAAATAAACCTTGGGGAACAAGTGTCCTCAATTTTACGCAAAGCGGACACTACTCAAAAGCGGTAGTGGGGAAAAATTATATCAAAAACGGCAGTAGACCGCGCCAAAACGGGCAAATTTATAACACCAATGTGTTATAAAGAGCGACCGTAGGCCGCGGCAAAGTGGACAGCGATGCTGTCCGCGCCGTAGGCAAATTTTGGGACCGGGGGATTCATGGGTTAAACTAATGTTGTTTAATCTACCCTAAACACTATTATTCTAATTGAATTTAATAGACAACTTAAAAGGTAATAGTCAAAAATAAACGGCTCAAGTTTTGTTTTATGCAAGATAAAACAAAACGTAGGACTTCCAGTATATGAAAGATGGGGTGGCGATCACGTCCAAGAATTTTTTTATATCAAATCCTAAACCTTCTAATAATCACCAAAGTGAAGTCCGAGAAATTTCACACAACTGCTTTTCATTCATTTAATAAAGTAATTTTTATAGTCTTATGATTTGAGAATTGCGATACATGTGATAAATCAAATTTTAATAATTTCCCTTTTTACTGCATTTTCTGAGTCATCTGTTTTTGTCTTAGATCTATTTGCTTTGCTCGGAGACGGATATTTTTCTTTCTGTGAGCAAGCATTCCAGGCGCTCTGACGACTTATTTTTAATGCGTCTGTAGTCCTTTGCTGAAAAGCACTAAGCGAAAGAAGGGGAAATCCAGTATTCTTCTTTCACAAAATATTTTTTACATACACGATTATATCACGCACTGCTGTCGAAACTTTCTTGATGCTTGGCATTTTTAATACACGAAATTTAATAAATAGAGAAGGTAGACAGTTTAATATAAATCGAATTGATGTATCCGAATGTTAAAAACGAAGTGACAATTTATTAGAAATGATTTAGCATGTCTAAATATTATTTCACATTTATTACCTGATTAAAGTTAACTCGTTATCTTCATTATTTACTATTCGCACCAGGTGCCTTAAAAGTATAATCTTCTTGTCTAGAGTTTAATTAGTGAATTATTTGGAAAATAATTTAAAGAATCGCTTAATAATAGACTTTATCTTCTAAACTTTATTGTCTAGGCTATATCTGGACAAAAAGACCTAATCTTACTGCTACATAAGAAATTTCTTGGTATATTTTTTGTATAAATTTTTGAACAAAATAGAGATGGAACTGTATATCTACAACCTGTTTAGTAGAATATGTAAAAGAACGAACGGAAATATAGACTATGCAATAAAGTTTATTGCACTAGAAATTATTGTTTTTAAATCTCTGATAGTTGGAAAGTACCAAACTTCAGTTACGAGGTTTTGCCAGTTCACGATCGATTTTGCTTTATTGCTTCGTGACAAAAAATTTCTTTGCCTGAATAGTTTCAAAATGTTCCAAATTGAACACCTTCAAAATCATGCAATTGCATTCACAGTACAGTTGTTTTCTATTAAGAACTACCTGCATATATGAGATTTCGAAGATTTTCTCTTGCTGGAAGTGGCAGTATATGAACACATTTTATAACTCCTTCAAATAATGTGGTCTCAATAATAATCAAGTATTGCATGGTTATTTTTGATTACAAAATCAGACATTATGTAAATTTCGCTTCGTTTTACGGACTTTACGGGGTGTTTACCGGTTATTCTACTACATTAAATATCTCGGTTCCTATGAAAGTTGAAAAAATAAACCTTGGGGAACAAGTGTCCTCAATTTTACGCAAAGCGGACACTACTCAAAAGCGGTAGTGGGGAAAAATTATATCAAAAACGGCAGTAGACCGCGCCAAAACGGGCAAATTTATAACACCAATGTGTTATAAAGAGCGACCGTAGGCCGCGGCAAAGTGGACAGCGATGCTGTCCGCGCCGTAGGCAAATTTTGGGACCGGGGGATTCATGGGTTAAACTAATGTTGTTTAATCTACCCTAAACACTATTATTCTAATTGAATTTAATAGACAACTTAAAAGGTAATAGTCAAAAATAAACGGCTCAAGTTTTGTTTTATGCAAGATAAAACAAAACGTAGGACTTCCAGTATATGAAAGATGGGGTGGCGATCACGTCCAAGAATTTTTTTATATCAAATCCTAAACCTTCTAATAATCACCAAAGTGAAGTCCGAGAAATTTCACACAACTGCTTTTCATTCATTTAATAAAGTAATTTTTATAGTCTTATGATTTGAGAATTGCGATACATGTGATAAATCAAATTTTAATAATTTCCCTTTTTACTGCATTTTCTGAGTCATCTGTTTTTGTCTTAGATCTATTTGCTTTGCTCGGAGACGGATATTTTTCTTTCTGTGAGCAAGCATTCCAGGCGCTCTGACGACTTATTTTTAATGCGTCTGTAGTCCTTTGCTGAAAAGCACTAAGCGAAAGAAGGGGAAATCCAGTATTCTTCTTTCACAAAATATTTTTTACATACACGATTATATCACGCACTGCTGTCGAAACTTTCTTGATGCTTGGCATTTTTAATACACGAAATTTAATAAATAGAGAAGGTAGACAGTTTAATATAAATCGAATTGATGTATCCGAATGTTAAAAACGAAGTGACAATTTATTAGAAATGATTTAGCATGTCTAAATATTATTTCACATTTATTACCTGATTAAAGTTAACTCGTTATCTTCATTATTTACTATTCGCACCAGGTGCCTTAAAAGTATAATCTTCTTGTCTAGAGTTTAATTAGTGAATTATTTGGAAAATAATTTAAAGAATCGCTTAATAATAGACTTTATCTTCTAAACTTTATTGTCTAGGCTATATCTGGACAAAAAGACCTAATCTTACTGCTACATAAGAAATTTCTTGGTATATTTTTTGTATAAATTTTTGAACAAAATAGAGATGGAACTGTATATCTACAACCTGTTTAGTAGAATATGTAAAAGAACGAACGGAAATATAGACTATGCAATAAAGTTTATTGCACTAGAAATTATTGTTTTTAAATCTCTGATAGTTGGAAAGTACCAAACTTCAGTTACGAGGTTTTGCCAGTTCACGATCGATTTTGCTTTATTGCTTCGTGACAAAAAATTTCTTTGCCTGAATAGTTTCAAAATGTTCCAAATTGAACACCTTCAAAATCATGCAATTGCATTCACAGTACAGTTGTTTTCTATTAAGAACTACCTGCATATATGAGATTTCGAAGATTTTCTCTTGCTGGAAGTGGCAGTATATGAACACATTTTATAACTCCTTCAAATAATGTGGTCTCAATAATAATCAAGTATTGCATGGTTATTTTTGATTACAAAATCAGACATTATGTAAATTTCGCTTCGTTTTACGGACTTTACGGGGTGTTTACGCCGGAGATACCGAGTAGTGCGAGTAAATATAATCTTCAATCTTGCTAATTTATATAAATTACAGATATTTTTTTTTGAATAAATTTCGTTTCGGTTCAGCTTGAAAATAAAATAAATATTCATGATTTTTTCGTTTATTGCTAATTAATTAACTTGTATTATTTACGTAAAAGTATAAATTATACTAAGTATCTAAATACTTAACTAAATTAACTAATTAAATATCTAATAAGAATAAATTACATACTTGATTTATACGCGTATCTTAAAATTATGCCCTACCAATTTTATAAAATCGAAATTAAAATTCCCTCATTTAGCTTTACAATTTGAGCATCTAGAAATGATTTTTTTTTCAAAACTTTCTTTTGAATATGTTTTTTTGACATTATTTTGAATGATTCGTATTTTTATGAAAGTATCACTTTGAAAATCGGTCAATACAGGCAGAAACTGAAAAATATTTGGATGACTGTGGTAAAATCGAGTGAAAACTCTCACATGCATTGGTTGAGCGTTGTAGGCTACTAGAATGTTCTACCCATATATTAAGAGGAAATCTTGAACATTCTGATATATAATTATCTACCAAATAATCAGAAAATTCCCCTATTCTAGGATCATCTGATTGAATTTCATTGAGTTCAAACGCGAAACAGTCACCCACGTCTTCAGCATGAAGAAATGGCAAGTATTTGCCAATGTCAGAATTCTTATCCTTATAGTCACCTCCTAGACCCAGTGCTTGGATTTTTCGTCACCTAAAATAATAATATTCCCTTTTAATAAATTGCGGTGAAGACTAAAACAATTTATTATAAAAGCAGTAAAAAACAGGGCGTTTCAACGATATATAATAAACTTAAAAATATTTCATTTTTTATACTACGTAGTGAAAAAAAAAAAATAATAGGTACTCACCAAGACCCCAAATGGAATTTACAACCTGCAAAGTTGACATCCTTCCAGGTTTCAGAGACACTATGATATATAGCTTCTTCGCAATCTGCAACAACTTTTCTCCATGACATTGCTTTTCCACATTTTTGTATTTCCTGTTCCATGTATTGAAATGCTTGTTAATATGTCACTCTTCCTTTATTAGGAAGCAAAAGGAACACTAAACCAACGTAGTGATCATTTCTTAATCCATGTATTGAAAACAGTTGTAAGTTAAACTTTGAGCTGTTCTCAAATGTTCTATTGACATATATGGTGTCTAATTCAGCTAAAAACACCAGATTTGTTTTGCAAGAGAACATTATTATGTTTGTTTCTGCATCATTAATTATTACAAAGTCTACCCGTTTGTTTATTTTAAGAGGGTACGAGTCTAGTACTTTATGAACTTCGGTCATGTTTTATGGGAGTTTTGGAAGGACAGCTCGTCTTGCATGATAGATGTTTCTTTTAACATACTTTACATCATTAGATGTCAAAATGTTGATGTCACCTTTTCTCAACTCTGCATGGATCATTTTTAATGGACGTTCACATGTTGGCGGTTTAAAATACCTTCTTCGAGTGGTTCATGGTTGTGTGTATCTTTTACATCTGATAGCAAATATGGGTGTCCAGTTTTCAAGTATACCATACATTTAAATTTTGTTTGACGGAACAAGTCCATCTTTTTTCACCTCTTTTAAGATCTTTATGAAAACGATATTTATATCCATCTAACACTAAAAGTTATTTTCCCTTTTCACTCAACATCACTTTGAACACACTCATTTTCTCGAACTTTGCAATTACTAATAATGAAATTTCAATATCTAAATAAATGTTTAAATACAAAATATTTGATATATGCTTAAGTGGAGGTGGTAGTTTTAAATAACATTATTAAATGCAGAATATAATGCTATTTACTATATTAAACCGTACCGTAATGAGATAATGCGAAATCATTTTAAGATAAACAATTTTTCTTCGAAAATCCCTACTTAACGAACACAAGACGACAGGTACATATCCGGACTCTATTGTTATAACTTCGTGGTACTCTACTCGTCTATCTCGAAATGCAGACCCTCATGAAAGCAGGTAGTTTGGAACTGAACTGGTGTATGCCCGTTTACCCATGTAGCTTTATATTTAAGTCAAACTGAAGTCCTCATTTTTATAACACTTTTATTAATTCGTTTGTAAAGTACTTTAGTATCGTCTTTCTTATTGAAGTTATAGAAAATGAAGAAAAATAGTTTAAAATCAACTGTAAAATTGTTTGTAATTTGGTGCTTTTCTGCAGGTAACAATTTTAATAAACAATGCCGGAGTAATGTCGGGCCATTTACTGTTAGACACGCCTGATGATCTTATACAGAAAACGTTTGACGTTAACATTTTAGCACATTTTTGGGTAAGTAGTATAACTTTTTTCTAGTTATTTTTCTATAATATTGACTCATGCGGGCTTTATACGAAATGTTGCTTGCACATGCAGATACGAGGATCATCCTTTATATTTCAGGATTTTCCATTCTAGTGTTAGCACCTGACATCTTTATCGTATAGTTTGACATATTTGACGATATTCGTACTCAGAGTTTTTAACCTATGAGTGCTATTTGTGTTGCTTACAGTAACTTGAAAAATTCATCTCGACCAAAAATGGAATTGCATCAGGAACATTTTTGTGTGAGTATTTTTTACAAATTTCGATGTGGGTTAGCTCAACAACAGGGCATCAATGAACTTAATTCGACTTTTGGCGATGAAGCAACATCGAGGACCAGTGTTTATCGATGGTTTATCGAATTTAGTCCTATCCGAGGTTCGCTCAACGAGAATTTCGTTAATATTATCCAAAATCAGTTGTTGTTCCGGCAAAGATTAATGCTGTGCATGAACTGATACTACAATATCGTTATGTGATTTATCCTAAGATCGAGATATCCTTGGGCATTAGTGGGACCAGCATACATTCAATATTGCATAACCATTTGATCGTTCAAAAGATTTGTTCCCGTTGGATTCCACATAATTGGACTATCGTTAAAAAAAATGCTCGTTCCAATTGATCAAAAGAAATGCTTTCTAGTACGATCGCGGTACTTAAAAACATGTCTGTGACATCGTGATCTGTGACGAAAAGAGGATTTATGCGTATGAACGAAAATAAACAGCAGTTGATTGTGTGAGTTTTTCAAAATGAACCAAATTCAACAAAAGGTGTACGCGCACGAAACACTTCGACACAAATGGTTGACTGTTTGTTTGTTTGTTTTTTTTTTGATACATTTTTGATACATATACTACACATCAGAAATAAATTGCGAGGTCAACGGATTTAGAAACGTGATGTGTTCAAAACGCTTCTTTCAGAGGTACATCTATCGGAGTGGAAAAAGTGTTTCGAAAATTGGTTTAAAATTGGAGATGTGGAAATAGGTTCGATTCTAAAAAGTTACTAAGTTAATCCTAAATACTTTTAAATTCTACGTACATACAAAAATGAAAAAAGTAATAAATGTTACGGTCGATGAAGCGAATTTTTAAGCAATACATCAAGTATAAAGTGTCGCTCAAACTATCCAATATAAAACACCCTTCTACAAGTAAACAGTAATCAAAGGAACATTGCAGTAGTCGAAAGTATTATGGACATTTATGGTGCCCCAAAACAAATTGAGCATTTCGTACATTTGGAAATGATGCTATAACAACAATGACCTTTTAGCAAACTTCGGGAACAGACTATGTTCAATTATTATATCAATTTTCCTCAATTTTATTATTATCACTATTTATCACTACTTATCGTAAGACTTTGACCGGCGAGGTGACTTTGGCGAAAAGAAGTGTTCATCAGAAAATATCAAACATGCTCGGACTAAAGTTTCGAAAGAAATGGTAGAAAAGTATTTTGAGGAATTAAAAATATTAGTGGAGGGTGTTGAACCAGATAAAATATACAATTTTGATTAAACAAATTTTAGCGATGACCCTGCTACAGTTAAAGTAATTGTAAAACGATTGAGTAATCATGCAGACAGGATTATGTATAGCTCTAAGTTATCTGTTTCTGTTATGATGATAGGCAATGCAGACGGGAAAATACTACCCCCTCTATGTATGTTACAAATCCGAACATTTATGGGAATCTTGATCGCAAAACGGTCCATTTAGATTTAAAACGCACTGTAAAACGGATGTTTTAAATATTTTTAAATTATACTTCATTTCATGAATAGAACTTTAAATGAAACTCTAAGTGTTAACTAACATTTACCCTTCTTGCACTAGTTCGTCTAGCATATAGTGCTTACGTAATAACAACATTTCACCAAATCTAGTCATCCTGAATTATTTTAGTAGTATCAAGCGCACAAACTATCTATCATAAAACTAAGTTAGAACGAGGACAATTGGCCTTGTTACAATAACTTGAGATTTGTGCTAAATAATCAGATCATATGCGGACCTGTCACATATGAGTTAAATTTGTAGTTATTATATGTATAACTTTTAGTGTTTTGATTGGATATTCTTATTAGATACAATTCTTTCAATCATTTTTATTTATTCTTTAAATTATTTGTATTACGTGCCTCATAATATAATTATTTATAATTAAAACTGGCGATGGTGCCTTAAACGTAAAACGTTATTCTGATTTCGTATTACTATTTATGTGGAATAAGCTGCTGTTATATGACGATGTTGGCGTATAATGTTTACTACCTAAAGCTGGTCACGCTTCGCTTTGGCTCAGTCTGATATGAAATGAACCTGAGTCTGATGTCAAATGACATGGCCAATGACATGGTCGAATTGCCGCGGCTGCTGCTTCCCGCGATATGTTCTAACAAAATTTCAAGAATATGTATTCCCGTATTTCCATTTTCCTACATTTTTATTATATATTCTTCTTATTTGGCGTAAATGCAACGCTGTGGCATAATTTCAAGTCAATCGGTCTAGTAGTTTCGAGTTTTGCAAACACAAAATAGGCAGCCTGAATTTTTATATATAAGATAGGCAAGGCACCGTTGTCGCGTTGTTTGTCTAACGTATATTAATTTAACCATTTGAACATATTTTTATATTTTAAAGCATTCTATGTAAATTTAAAACAATATATGTATTTACAAATATAATATAAAACAACATTTTGTTTAAATTTTCATACGCTTTAAGTTTCATACACGCTCCGATTGTTTTTTATTTAGGGTATTTAGTTTTTATTTACTGTAATACGCCGTCTGAAATTTTATTCGTTTGTTTTGAAATAAATTTTTGTTACATTTTTTTAAAATGGAAGTGGAATAGTATTATTAATTTAATCGTTAGATTAGGTTTGTTAGGTTATGTTTACGCTGATTAGGTTAAGTTTGTTAGGTTAGGAGTAGATTAGGGTTAGGTTATATTTACATTGGTTACATTAGGTTTGTTAGGTTATGCTTACGCGGGTGAAAAATTGTATGAAATGTCAAAAGATCTAAATTAATAATTTTTCCTTCTTATACAGATTACTGGTTAGTTTTAAGTAACTTGCATTTGCTTACGGATCACTGTTAAAAACATTAAATTACCTTTTGAAATATATTAATCATTTAATCTCCGTATATAAAATTAAATATGACAACGTATAGTTTTTGGAGGTTTAGACGCATGCCATGAATTTGAGAAGAACTGTCAAATAATTTAAATATACGCGTACGAAGATGATCCGCACCTCAAGCTCTTCGTCAAATCATGAAGAACGCAATGATATACTATAAATTAAGATAAATTTTGTATTAACGAAGCATGATTAAGACACCATCACCATGAAAAATTTTATTTTATCAAACCTGTAGTAAGCACTATTTATTATATTCGCCATGCATTTCGTCCTTCGGCTATTTTCAAGCGACTGTTGATATCAGCTGTCATTGTGGATGATGATATGTTGCTATTGACATTGTTGTCTATTCATGAATTTCTTCTTGGTCTTGTATAAAATTTGAGTGGTGCCAATATACTAGCGAATTTACAGTTGAAAATAGTGATTACGGCAGTTTTAATTATAAATAATTATAATTTTCCAATAATCATACTGTGTTTTTGGATACAGACCACGAAAGCTTTCCTACCTCGAATGATCGAAGGCAATCATGGTCATATAGTAACAATCGCATCAATGGCTGGCTATGTTGGCATTGGTAAACTTATCGATTATTGTTCGTCGAAAGCTGCGGCTGTTGGATTTGATGAAGCACTTCGTGTAGAACTCGAAGCACAGGGTAAGAAATGTATAAATTAATTTATATCTAATATGTTTGAAATATTTGGAAACATCTTTTGTCTTGTTTTTCTAACAACATCTGTGGTGACGCTGCAGTTTAGTTGGCCGGAAACTACAATTTTTCTATTAAAATACAATATACCAAAATAATCTATATTAAAATCTGAATTATTTCAGATATGAGTTTTTATCAGTGAAAAAATTAATATAAACATTTAATACTTCCTTATGAAATATTTACAATGCCTACGTCGAACTATTATTGCCATTTACGATCTAGAAAATGTATAGCCGGTGTTGCCACTAATCTAACTTGTAATAAACGAATACTAACCTAATCGTAACCTAACCCTAAGGGTACCCAAACCTAACCGTAACAATTTAAACTTAAAAGTTAGAAAATTCGTGAGATAAACCAATGCTGGATTGTTGTTGCCAATAAATAAATGTTTAATAAATAGTTTAATAAATAAATGTGAATATTAAAACTCTATGGATTGAAATATTCCATATCTTAAATTATTTGGATTGTAATGCAGATTGTTTTGGTATATTGCAATTTAATAGAATCGATGTACTTTCTAACCACCTAAAGTGCACTCCCTCCACATCTGTAATTTCTGGATATAATATCATGTACAATTTCACTAATAACACGTATAATTTCTTCTGGATCCGTGAGCTTGTAAGTACAAATTATCAGAAGTTTAAATTAAGCAAATTAGACAAAAATATAAATTTAGGAGAAAATACATTTTACGATTTTATAAATATTGGTAAAGTTTTTTTATTCCTGTGACAAGGAAATAAATT
>WYDF02296253.1:0-10098 GCA_009867245.2 Adranes taylori | reverse complement strand
AATGCTACATTTACATCTTCAGAATGCTATATCTCATTATTAGAATGCTATATATCATTATTAAAATGCTACTGAACCATTTTTGTATCAAATTTATTGCTACATATCATTATTATAATGCTACATTTACATCTTCAGAATGCTATATCTCATTATTAGAATGCTATATATCATTATTAAAATGCTACATATCATTATTAGAATGCTACATTTACATCTTAGTTTATTTTAGTACTGAAATAACACTTAGTTTTAGTATATTTCTTTAATTTAATACTATTTTTATCAGTTTGAACCATTTTTATATAAAATTTATTGCTACATATCATTATCATAATGCTACATATCATTACTAGAATTTCATATATCATTATTAGAATGCTACATTTACATCTTCAGAATGCTACATATCATTATTAGAATCCTACATATCATTATTAAAATGCTACATATCATTATTAGAATGCAACATTTACATCTTATTTTATTGTTGTACTGGAGATGACAGTTACATTTAGTATATTTTTTGATTTTATGCTATTTTTATCAATTTGAGCCATTGTTATATAAAATTTATTGTTAAATATCATTATTAGAATGCTACATATCATTCTTAGAATGCTACATTTATGCCTTCAGAATGCTACATATCATTATTAGAATGCTACATTTACATCTCAGTTTATTCTTGTACTGAAGATGACAGTTACATTTAGTATATTTTTTGATTTTATACTACTTTTTATCAATTTGATCCATTTTTATATAAAACTTATTGTTAAATATCATTATTAGAATGCTACATATCATTATTAGAATGCTACATTTATATATCATTACTAGAATGCTATATTTACATCTTCAGAATGCTACATATTATTATTAAAATGCTACATTTACATCTTAATTTATTCTTGTACTGAAGATGTATCCAAATATCGAAACGTCGTTTACATTGAATTCAAATAGTCAGTTGCTAATCACATTTAGATATTTTCGATAGCTTTTGTAATATCGTAAATGTTCTGATGTAGAACAAATATGAATTTTTCATTCTTTTATTTATTTGACTACACTCAGATATTTATTTGACTAAAATTATTCACATATAAACAGGCTAATATAATCCAAATTGTTCTAATCCAACAACAATATTGAATTTTTAGTTGATTCTTGTAATGAAGATGAATTGGTATCGAAACGTCGTTTACATTGAACTTGTAAATATTCATATATAAACACCTTAATACAATCCAAATTGTACATAATACTGTTTCGTTCTAGTGACAAATCTAGTTACTTTTTTATCAGATAACCTCAAAATTTAAATTTTGCGCCATCTTGGTATTCAAACGTAAACGCGGGCGACTATTTATATTAGACCCCACATATAGTTACAAATCTAGTTATTTGTTGTTTTAAATCTAGTGACAAATGTAGTTATATTTCGAATAAAAATTTTAATTTCGCGCCATCTTGGTTATCAAACGCAAATGCGTCCAACTATTTATATTTACAAATCTAGTTATTTTTTGTTTAAAATCTAGTTATCTTTTCGAATCAAAATTTTAATTTCGCGTCATCTTGGTTATCAAACGCAAATGCGTCCGACTATTTATATTTACAAATCTAGTTATTTTTTGTTTAAAATCTAGTTATCTTTTCGAATCAAAATTTTAATTTCGCGTCATCTTGGTTATCAAACGCAAATGCGTCCGACTATTTATGTTAGACCCCACAAATTATAGATGTCAATAAACTGCCAATTTTTTTGACGAAATGATCTGTCAATGACGCCATCTTGATTTTTCGTTTGGAAAGAGTTAGGATAGGTCTCGGAGGCTGGGAGGCCACATAGAATCGACGGTCAGCTACTACTATTCTTAAGTACTATTGTGTATCGCCTTAGGCGTGTACAAATAAAAGAATAATTAAATTTTAAGTCGGTATAATGAAAATGAATTAACTGGAACAGCAATAAAATACAATCGGTCAGATAAAATAAATAATTCTGCTTAATAAGTGGCAAAAAACAACATTAATTTAATTACTTAGAAATATATTCGTGTTAATTATTCTAGAAAAAATTATAGTTCGACATCAGAAAAAATAATAAATCAAGCTCGTAAAGTTTAGAGAATCTCTAATAAAAAAATTAGAACAAGTCTACTCACATATGGGTGGACATTCTACTAAAGATATTCCTTGGCTTACAAGAATGAACACTACACTGATACTTCTTTGTTCAAACCTAACGCTTTAATAATTTTATTTTTTTAGTACTAGTTACTCGGACTTAACAACTTTTACTCCTTATTTAATGAGTATAAAATCTAACAAAATTCACTTCGCAATTACTATAATTATTATCTTGATTAATTGTAATCACTACATCAACCTGCCGCGGTTTCGCTTTATAATTTAAATTTTAATTCTCGACTTCGACTGTTCTGAAAAGACTCTCTGCGTAAGTCTTTATCGATTTACCCCTACCACGCCGCCAAATCATGTTTTCTTCCACTCTACTTTCGCAACTTTTGCTAATGCATTTGTTAATTTGTTGTAGTGTTGTTAATTTACATGATTTACTGCAATTAACGTCACAGTTTTTATTTATTTCCGTCGGCAAGAAAATTTCTATTTTACATTTCTCATGGTAAAATTCTAAGAAGATACTCATATATTAAGTATCTAATCTAACTGTTTACAATTTGTCAGTTGTTTCATCAATAAATGTTTAACGGAATCTTCCTGTATCAAATAACATTTACAAATAACATTGGCTTAAGTTAATAAACATTTCTGTGAATACAGCCATCTTTAAATAAAGTTGATGACTCCTAATTCTTTATTGTATATAAATATATGAGTGGAATTTCATTTATACGATGACAAATCCTAGCGTTACAATATGTCATTGTGCTGTCTAGAATGGTTCTGTTTACGACATTTCTTTTGTTGCTAACCTTCGGGTTACATATAATAGGATGTAACATCTATGTAATTCATTTGCCAGTTGCTACTTTCTTTCTAATATCATGTTCATTAGTTCCATTACTGGTAATTGTAATGTCTAAATATTTATATTCTTGAACTGATTTTAATGTGCCCCGTTGCAGTGTCCATAGATCCAGTGGACATATATTGGTTTTTTCCATATTGATTTCTAGACCTCATTGACCGTATTCTTCTAGGAGCTTTCGTAGCATGAAGGAGTCTACTGTAGATCGTCGTAGTCTTCCGCGAATATTATTTGTTCGCCCTAAAACAGTAACGCAGTTAGGTAATTTCCATCTATCTCTAATTCAATTTTTTACATTTTCTGTGTCAGTGTTTTAGTGCTTTGCAGATCTAAATTTTAAAATGTGTAGGCGAAATGTAGTACCCTTGTCGAAATCCTGTGGTTACTGGAATTTGTTGCAGAAAGCTTTATGCCTACTTCTACTGCACACATTCTGTTTTTGCATAATCTCTTCAGGGCGTTAATTTAAGTGGATAGAATTTGAAAGTAATCTGTAATCAAGTGCTACCGACAGAGGAGTACACATTTTTTTAATAAATGGAAACTAAAGTGGCAGGTTTTTTCGTAATGTTTTTCAATCCTTTCTTTTGGGACCCGCTGATACAGCCTACCCACTGAACGAGTCACGCTTATGCCCCGATAGTTGTTGCACTCCCTTTTTGAATCTTTCTTGTGTGTTGACGTAATATGTCCTGTCTTCCTTTCAGTCGGTACATGGTCGCTTACCAGACATCTTGTAAATATTGGCACTAGCACTTCTTATATACATTCTAGGGCTCTCATGATCAACTCAATTGGTATTACTCCAGGACCTGAACCTCATGGACCTGATTTTCATGTTTTTGATCGCTCTCTTAATCTCCTTCACTGATACTTTTCTCATTTGAGTTTTCCTCTAATTTTTTTCGGCATAAAAAATGTTTCCATATTCTAGTCCATGTCAAACCAATAGTACTTAATAGTGCTTTACCCATCGTTTCATACCAACTACGTCAAATTTTACCGATTCGTTACACGTATTTATTACACGTGAAGTTAAAAATTGTAACAGTAGCCTAAAAAATCATTAGATTGCATAAAAATGTTAAGGTATTTTAAATTACAAAATAATAATTTTACTTCATTAATACTGACCAGAAAAAAATTATTTAGATAAACTTTTTTATGCAATTTTGAAGTAAACTCTAGGAAGAACTTTATATATTACAAACAAAATTACCTGGCACTTATGTGGCACGCTCGCATAAAATCCATCATGCAGACCATCACATTTGAAATCTATTTCTTCGGAAGGTGGTATCCTATCATAAAATGGATAATCCGTTAAATTATAACCATTTAATTCTCTTGGAAGATTAGGATCATATATGTAATCTTGTTGCGGTAGTCCAGACAGAATAGGTCCCGTTGCGTTTGTGGAATTTCCTGATTGCTCAATATTTGTCAAAGTTGAATTCTAGAAACAATGATATAAAAGAAAAATAGTCATGAGATTCATTTTTAAGGGATCCAGTTAAATTTAAAAAAAGGTCTATTATAATTTATTGAAAATGTATTTCAAAATTTCAATTAGATGACGTGTCACGAATCTTATTTTTGAATCAAAAACTCCATCTCCACTTAATAGTTTAATTAGTAAAAAAGTAGCTAACAAAAATTAATAGAAGTATCTGGCTTTATCACGCAATTACTCAATTGAAATTTAAATAGTACAAACGAAATTTTTTGATAGCCGAATGATAGACAGTTTGGGCATTTGATACTGCGAAATTATGCAAATAATTCAGGATGGATAGATTTGTGAAAGGTTATTATTAACTAAGCATATTGTATGCTAGATATACGAGCTATAAAAAAGGCAAATGGTAGTTAACACGTAGAGTTTCATTTAAACTTATATTCATGAAGTAAAGTATAGTTTAAAAACATCTTGCTTAAATTAAAATTTCAGTATACAAATGTATGTGTCTGCCGTCGGAAAAATCCTTGCGACGGACAAAAACAAAGCGATGATGCAAATTATACAAATTATGTGTAACACAGAGAGACACCGCTAATTGGTCATAAGCAAGCGATACCACAGTGTGCTATTTCAATGTATATATGATTAAATCAATTTAATTGATAATAGATCAATAATAGGTGAAGCGCCCTGTGTGCGGTGCATCCGTGTGTATGAAGATTCATATCCGATTTGAGTTACAATAAGCATGGCCGAAAGTAATTAGTAAAATTTGGTGAGAGATGATAAAGTGGAATACATTAGATGAATGCAATTTATCATAGGAAGCAGAAATGTAGTGAGAGATTTCAACGTAACGAAAGTACGAAAATTAGCTATACGAGAAAGTTACATAGAACGCACACAAACCGATTTTTGTGTTTATCAAGCAAAACCCTTGTCCTCTGAGTTCTGAACATAAATCCATGAATTAATCCAGGTTAAATTATAATTAAATTAATGTGTTGAATTTAGTATCGGAAATACAATTAGACATGAGGCCTTGTAGTATACAGTTGTCGGTAATAAATTAAATAATTATTGTGAGTATGAAGTGTTTAATTAAATTAAATCGGAAGCAACAAGTTTATTTATTGAATTAAATTAACATAACTTAAAATGTGTTACTAAGGTAACTGTGCATAATTATAAAATAAGTTTGTGAGGACAGGATCAACAGAAATTGTAAGTAGAATACTTATATATAAACGTCTAGCTTTGTCCGTCTGTCTGGAACGCTTTTGACCTACTTATATATAAACATCTAGCTTTGTCTGTCCGTCTGTCTGGAACGCTTTTGTGCGTCTATAAAAATAATAAGAATTATAATAAATTTTTTAGTTTCCAGTCAATTAAATGTCAAATTTTGTAATTACATTTAAATAAAATATGACCTGGTAATGGATAGTCGTTTTACGACGGGTTATCATCTAGTTATGTTATATTTATTTGAAAACAGATTCGATGATTAATTTTGCATGGCGTTATATATTTAAATGTACGAGTATTTATTTCATTGGCATGTATGCAGTTCCTACATTATCAATAAATTTTGTTAAGTTTAGTCAACTCTTATTTTAACAGCTTTGCCTATAAGAGACAAGTTATTCGTGTTAGAGTTGTGCAAATTTATTTTGAGCTAGTAGAATTAAATAAGTACCATAGCCGCAACCCTACCAATGACAGTCTATTGTTTTAGTTATTCAATATTGATAAACTAGGAGGATTATAACCTCACATATTCTGCCTCGATAAAAACTATAACTTTATTCAGTAGTAGATAAATTAAAGTAAATCGCAATCTCTAAGAATTAAACAATTTGGTACCTAAGAAGGTAAGAGGAGATCGCCACATTACTTTAATCGAAAGATTCCCCTGTTACTAATGTCACGTTGGGGAGTAACAGTCTCTACAAAAATAAAGTGACAATATATTCCACGATTTGAAGATTGGCCTTGAACAAATTCTACAAGTAAGAAAAGAAGAAATTTACACCATTAAATCAGGCATTTAGTGGTTGTGAAGAGAATAAATGTTATGAATTGACCCTGAAGAAGGAAGTTCTACAGTGTAACATATAGTAAAGGATGCGCTGATAAAAAGCAAACCAAAGTTTCTAAAGATGACGTAATTCCTGATTTTGATTGATTTGCCATCTTCATTTTTCTTGGAAATAAATTGCTCTCCAATTAAATCAAAAAACCTTTGAGATCAAATAAATGTATAAAGTTTTTAGTTCCGATCTAGTTATTTGACTTAGTTATCTTTGGTAATTTGAAAGGCTTGTGAATTATACATTCCAAATTTAGAACTAAACCATCTACTAAAATATAAATTTTTATAATGTTTTTGAAATTTATATAATCATTTGTATCTTTGAAATATTTAGCTTAGTTTGTCCATTAAATTAGCGAACCATGGATTTCAAAGAACAAACTATTTTTATATTAATTAAACATATGTACGACTCGTCTACACTATGTAACTTCTAAACAAGTATTTTAGCACTTCGCATTACCTTCAACACATCAATCATGCGTTTTCCAGCAGATGGCACTACCAGTCTTGGTTTTTGATCTTATAAATATGTATTTCTGCTTCATGGCCTTTATGATCGCCCAATGTTAATGAATAACCTATAACTCGATGTCTATATAATTTAATATCTTAATCCCATTAACAAAAATAATTAATATATGTCTTAGGAGTGTTTCCGGATTTGCTTTAATATGCAAAAGTTGTTTCTATTTATAAAAAAGGAACCAGTCATGATATAAATAATTTCAGACCCATATCTGTCATTCCAACATTTGGAAAAAGTTTTGAATATGTAATCAAGAATCAGCTTATAAATCATATGCAGACAAATGACTTACTTAATAAACAACAATTTGGATTCAAGGCTGGTAAGTCTACAAACTCAGCTATTATAGCAATTATTGATTATATTCTGTCTGTTTTTGAACAGGAGAAATACGGAGGTGCTGATTTATGTAAAGCTTTTGATTGACATGTGCCTCAAAGTTCCGTTCTTGGACCAGTGCTTTTTACAATCTTTATAAATGATATATTTCAAATTCAAGATGGTTGAAAAATATTATATGCTGATGATTACGTTTCTAAGTGAATCTAATTCTCTGAGTTGCCTTGAAAAGTCTATGAATCATATTAGATCCCAAGCTAAGCACTGGTTTTTTGAAAATGGGTTGGCTAGGAATGAAGCTAAAACGCAGAATATGTTATTTTCTTTAAGGGTCTTACCACAGAATCTAAATACCGCTACCACTGTAAAGTTTTTTGGGTTATCGATCGATAATAAACTAAATTGGAATTTTGATTGTGATGAACTTGCAAAATGGTGGAGCCCCAATATTTTTACTTTAAGGTGTTTTTCTAATTATGGATATACTGAAGATTACTTATTTTACTCTATGTAATTCGCACTTGGCATATGCCATACTCGCTTGTGGAATGAGCAGCTATTCGCAATCTATATTTAGACTACAACGCAGAGCTTTACGAATTATTGCTGGCCTTGGCTACAGGCAGGATTGTCGGGAATATTTTTATCATATGCACTGATTTGCCGCCGACGACGGCATTCAGTCTATCTCAAGTCGAGTCGGTTGTTAGTGAGGTTAGAACTTTACAAAAGTATGCGAGATTTTGTGTTTATGGACCATCTGATGTAAGTAGCACTCTTTATTTTTCATCCTAGTGCTTTTTGAATATAATAGTTTGTTGTCTTCGTTAGTCGTTTGTTTACAAGTTGTTTACAAGATCGCTGATGAGTACAGTCCTATGCAAAAATGTTATTTGAAACTTTGCTTCCCAACTGCAATGCTGGCCACGTTCAGCCGATCTGCCCGGCAGATAAATAAATTACAATAATTGATTTGTTCATGTTTATTTTTCAGATAAAATGGATCATGAGTATAAAAGAAAGAGAAACATTACGTATGATGACGAAGCTCTAAGGCAAGCTGTTCCGGAGTTCAAGAATTCGGAACAGAAAAACATGTCTGCATTATCTAAAAAAGATGTCATTCCAAGGACGACGTTTCAATATTGGCGGGAAAAAGAATTCCCAGGTGGTCACTCCAAATTGGCCTTCCAATTTACCGTCGCAAATCAAATATACAGCATCCATTTAACACAACTAGGAAGATGGCAGGAAACGAATGGCTAAGATCCTTTATGGAAAGGACAGGTTTAAGTCTAAGGACCCCGGAGGCAACCAGCTTGGGCAGGGTAGCTGGTTTCACAAAAAAACAAAGTGACTAGATTTGCATTCTCTTTAAAGATACTCTAGAGAAGCATCAATTCCTTCAGGCAGAGTATTTAACGTTGGCGAGATCGGGATTTCTTATGTACAAAAGCCACGAAAACTTGTTGCCCAGAAGGATATTAAGCAGCTTAGTTGAATCACATCCACTGAAAGGGGCAAAAACATTACTCTTCTAGGTACCATTAGTGCAGTGGGGACATTTATTCCAGCCATGTTAATTTACCCAAGAACCCGAGTTAATCCTGTACTACTTGTAGGTTCTTTTCCTGGAACAATAGGTTTTGTTAATCCATCTGGTTGGAGTGATGCAAATTTATTTCTAGAGTACGTTAGACATTTCATAAAATGTGTACGACCAACGAAAGAAAGGCCTGTTCTTTTTTTACAGCCCCTCGATATTGGCGTTTTCGGTCGGGTTTAAAACGTATCTCGCCAACGAATTGGACAAGTGCATGGCCAACCACCCGGCAGAACGAATAACGGAATATATACTTGGGCCCATAATTTACAAATGTATTTGTCGAGAGTGACTTTGTACTGTCATATCCGGTTACTGCCGATTACAATTTTGTCATGCCGAGATCTCCTGAACCAACAAAAACAGTGCCTAGAGGTCTGAATTCAGAGATAATTTTTTTTATCGGACATACCGTTGACGATATAGGAACTACTTATATCTTGGACTCAAACAGAAGCATAAGCGATATCAAAAATGCAACGAACCAAATAGACCTAAATACACCATCTACATCTCGAGTTCCAGTAATTGACATATCTCCCTTGCCACATCCAAATCAAAAGGTCGAAAACAGGAAGTGTGTGAAATACTGACTAGCACTCCATACGAGGAGGAGCTCCGAGATAAATTAATAAATAAAGAAGAAAAATCACAAAGAGAAAGAGTTCAGAGAAAACTGAATGGCGAAACAGAAGACAACGGAGAAAACTGAAGACACATAGTGCCACTTTGTGTTTATTCTGCAATTGAGTATATGGAGAAACTCAAGAGCATTGTATATAGTGCGATATGTGTAAGGAATGGTCGCCCAAAGACTGTACGGACTATGTTGGTGAAGCAGGTAGTTTTTTTGCGATATATATATATAGAAATTAGACATATATGCCACCTTTGTGGGGCAAATTCGGCAATTGTAAAATGAAACTTTTCTTGAAATATAATTTTTATTGGCAATATTTTTAATCATATTGGGGGAATAGATATCGTTGCAATATCACAACCAGAAATTAATTATAATAGTTGTTTAAGCAGGTAATCATCGAAAATT
>WYDF02296231.1:0-15891 GCA_009867245.2 Adranes taylori | reverse complement strand
AATGAAAAATAGGGTCGCAAACTCATTTGCGGTTTCCATATAATAACGTTTCTTTATTAAATAGTTAGAAACCCCTTAATTCCGTTTACGACTTTAACAGATATAACAAAGCTGATACTCTTGCACTTAGTGTGCACATTCCAAAAATGAACTTAAGTTCTAAAATACGGATTAGTGGAAAGATTATTTTAATCCCTATTAATGGAACTGGACATATAGATGTAGCACTAGGTAAGTAATCAAATTTGAAAATACATCAGACGTTAGATATATCGAAATATCATCTGAATTTTGATGATATATCGAAATATCACAGTTTTGACAATATAATTAAAAAACTGTGATAAAAACTATTTTATTGCTTATGAGTCTACATCTGTGATTTGCTTAGCCTGAATTATATACCTATTTATCTATGCAAAGTATAGTTCTCTTTCAAGTGGAGTTAAATTACCTGATAGTTACAGAAGGTTGTAGACCCGTTTCGATTGTTGATATGTTGAATGATGAGTTGTTTCCCACTTTCTCATAATAGGTATCTGCAATTTCATAGGTAGTGTTCAAAAGGTGTATGCAAGTACCTGATTTTCAGCATAATAAAAATTTCGATAGTGGCTTATAGTAACTACTTATAGCCTATTTAGACTTCTTATAAAGCTGATATTAAAATTGATAAATCTCTGAGTTATAGATGGACGCCATATATAATTGCATTATACGTAATAAACTGTACACACGTTCTTTCATAAGTGTTTTGAAGTATTAACAGAAGTTAATTTCTTATGTTAATTGTCATATGCAATGCACGTACAGTAGTAATTTTAATAAATATGTATATTAGGTTTCTAATTAAGAATATCATATAAGGTTACGACCTATTTTACTCATCATTGATGGCCGGTCGCCAAATCTATATGATATCCTCTCGTGATCTATTTAATACGCTAATGGATCTCTCATATGCGACGCTGCTAATGGGGAGCCTAGCGACTGTCACAAATGGCGCGGGCGCCATCGGGCGCCAGGTCAGTTTAAAGTGAGACCGCATTTCTGAACAGATGATGTTGTTCTTCCGGTCCTTAGAAGCTCTCGGAGGGCTTAGGTAGCTGCAGTTGGCAAGTAAACCAGGTGTCCTAGATCTTCCGTGTAGCTGCAATAAACTTATTTACTAATCAGTGAAACACCATTAGTTTTAACAAAACCGCCTATTATTTTTAGACAAAAGAGAGAAAGAAATATATTAATGCACAACAACAATGTCAATAATAAACAAATGAATAAATGTCCAAATACGATTATCGAAATTAAAGTAATGAGAATAATAATAAGCAAATTGATTAACGGGCGGTATAAATGCTAGCTCAACAATAATTAATTAGTAATAAAAACGTTACATATTAAAACAGCGGTGTAGGTACAATAATAATAATTAATATGTTAATACAGCGGTGCAGGTAAAGCAACTTAACCAGACGGCGATAAAATAACCAAACGAAACTTAAGCGGTATCAGTCAGAAAGCATGCATAGACATTCACACTTATGGCGGAGGGTAAAAGTAAATCTAACTTTCTTGGTACAAATGGAGGGTATAATTGGAAATCCGGAAAGCACTAAAATAATGTAACACCACGTAATACGACGATGTTACTGATGCAGAGCGGTTAATATTAGCATAGATCGGAGTGAGCACTCATATAACGTCCCGTAATACGATGACGTGCTACCAGGTGCCCAACACCAATATTAGCCAAAACCAAACACTCAAGTGCAGGTATGTAACGAAGTTTCGCAACACCCCGTAATACGATCGTGTTGAAGGGTGATTAATTCTAGCGTATATCCAAGCTGAGCACATAAACAGAGTCCCGTAGGCCGATGACGTTGTCCGTACACAATAGTGATATAAACCACAATTATACACTCTGAACTGGTGGTAAGGAACTTTATCAACACCCCTTAGTTCGCTGGTGTTGACCGGTGACTAATGCTAGCAAAACCAGAAGCGAACACCCCAGTGGGACTACCACTGTAAAATAAGTTACACCCCTTAGTTCGTTGGTGTTACTATGGTTAGGTGTACGAGTGCAGCATAAGCTAATATTAAACACTCAAGTGAAATGTGCGGACAGGTATTACTATGTAGTACCCGTAATTCGACGGCGTTACTTCAAGTAGACAGGAATCAGGAAACCGGAAAGGTGTGAAGCTATGCAATCACACTTGTCATACATTAAATACTCTATTAGACAAAGTTGCTTACCTAACTTACGTTTTACATTACACGTGCGCTCTGCTTCAGCGGTCTGCTGTGAGCTGCTGGCTACGAGCGGTTGTATTTTCAAAATTTTGGGTTATTAATTTGAAATCAAATCACAAACCAAATTATATTATGTTTTATTTTTCTTTTACGTAGGAAGTGGAGAAACCTTCAAAAGGCGAAGGATGCCGGTGCATCCAACAAGTGTGGGATTTTTACCTTAACAAAAACTCCACTCCCTGTTGGGATTGTGTACATTAGGAAGCTCGTGAATTTATTAAATGAGGCTTTAGGATTTGTCATGCTCGTAAGCCTGGAACTGGTAGTGGGTTGGTAAATTACAGATAGTATTGGTAAGCTGATAGCTTGCAGAAAAAATCCGCTATAGCATTTGCTTTACAGCCAAGGAAAACCTGCAGAATAACATTGGCCATAGCGTGGTCAACAGATTAGGAAATTTGGTTTTACCTGAGTTCCTAGATTGATCTTATGTATCTTCTAGTAATACTTGCTTGGCAGCACAAGTTATTGCCTGTTGACCTTAGATGTTATCCTGCTTGATATTCTGTTGACCTCAGATATTCTGTTGCCTTACGAGTCCTATTGTGCAGCAGGAGGTATCGATATTCTTGTTACGTTTTTGGTTTCATATCTTTTTTATTTTTATGTTTTTTCTTTTTTTTTATAAGTTTTTACGTTTTTTGTTTTTTTTGTCTTTTTACATTATTTTTCAAGTTAATGCCCTTAACGAAAGGATAATGGTATTTCCACGAGAATTTCCTGCAGATCTTTGGAAGGCTCTGGTATTGACTGAATAATTCTGGCTGGTGGGTGGGGGAAAGATCTTCTTGTTGGTTTACGACGCCATTTTTGTTCTTTCCAAGTTGACCTCAGAGTGTTGAAGGCTATTGGGTTTCCTTTGAGCGTCTGAGTGGATATTTAGATTGAAGTGTTTTCAATCTGTTACTGATAGGAGTGCCCGCGTGTTCATATATATTGGCGCTTAGGAACTTATATTGGAGATTGGGGATATTCCTAAGAATCGAGCGCTCACAAGTTGTTAGCCTATGAATTTCATTGTTTGTGGTTGAAGAGTACAGAATTGCTCTGTAATCAATAATTGGTCTTATATATGTTTTGTAGGTATGATGGAGTATTTTGGAGTCACAGCGTCCTAGTCGTCCTCTGAGACTTGAAATTAGGTTAACTCGCTTTCTAACTCTAGCTAAAGTGGTGTCTAGGTCATTTTTCCAGCTGAAACCTCTGCTGAAAGTTATGCCCAGGGACATTACCTCATCCCTTAGTGGAATAGGTTTTTCCGATGGGCGGAGTTGGATTTCAGAACGGACCTGATGTTTATTTTTTGTGTAGTTGGGGTGCTGGATCAAAATAATTTGGGTTTTATGGGATTTGGTGGGATTGGGTTTTATGGGATTTGGTGGGATTGGGTTTTATGGGATACTCGCCATTTTTTGTCCAGTCGGAAAACGTCTCAAGACAGTTTTGAATGTTGTGGCTAAGGTTTTTGTTTGGGGCGCGCAGGCCCAGAAAGCTGTGTCATCAGCATAAATAGCACTGTGGCCATCCTGGGTTGGAGGTTGAGGCATATCATAACAATATATGATGTATAGTAGTGGGGCGAGCATAGAGCCTTGCGGAACACCGGCTAGAGGATGAATTGCCCTAGATAACTCGTCTCTTACTTTGATACGAGTGGAGCGGTTGGAGAAGCAGGATGTAATAAGTTGAAGAGAGGTGGGGTGTCATAAGTTGAATTCTATGAATTTTCTAATCAATCCGGCATGCGAGACTGAGTCAGAAGCCTGGAAAATGTCCAGGAAAACTGCTAGGGAAGTGACTACTGTTTAGAGAACGAGCTACATCAGTCTAGAATTTTATAAGTGGGTCGTGAGTAGAGCAAAATGCTCTAAATTCGAATTGGTTGTAAGGGATTATATGGTTTGATTCTAGTACGCTGATCAGTGGGATGGTCACTATGCTCTCAAAGATCTTACCCATGACATTTAGGAGAGTAATCGGCCTGTAAGATTAGACACACTTCAGTTGTTTATTAGATCATAATAATGTTGGCAGTTTTCCAAGGATTCGGAATATATCCTCGTAAAAGACATTTACTATATATTTTGGAAAGTAATAGGATGGTTTCTTGGGGAATTTTTCTGATGATTCGACGTGTTAATGTATCATTTCCAGGAGCGGTGTTTTTTGCCGGATTTTAGGGTTTCTAACACCTGTCAAAAAGAGGGTTTTGTGGGATTTGGTAAATTTGTTCCATGTGGTTTGCAAAGTGTTCAGCTCATTGCACTCTGCAGTTCAGCTCATTGCACTGGAGAGTTTATTGGTTTACCTTGGGGGCCTTCCGGTTGAGATTTGGGATTTACTACATTCTGCCGAATTTTCTCTATTTATAACAAAAATCCTCAAGCGCAAAATTAATCTCTGTGTCTATGACTGCCACGCAACACATTCTCAGATCGGCCGGCGACGCGAAACATTCACACTCGCATGCACACACAGCTATGTGCGTAGCCAAGCAGCAGCAGCGCACAACGCGCAGTATCGAATGCAAAGCGTCGCATATAATAATAATAATAATATTTTTCATATTATTATTTCTTTTATTACGCATCTAGTTTATGTTATCTAAAAACAAAATAAATGATGCGTCGTTCTTATAAATAATCTTTCAATTTAAATATATTTAACAATTATAATTAATTTTACATCTCTTAACATATGCTTATAATAAGAAAAAGATCCCCTCAATATTAATTTTCTACTTATTATAATACATACGGCCATATATATATATATATATATATATATATATATATATACGCGAAACATTATGTTATATAGGCTGTACCGAATTGCTTATTGAATTAGTTATTCGTAACAAAGTCACTTTGTTACAATATTATATTAAGTTAATTTAAATATTTTGTTTGAACAAATTGGATAATTAGCTTAATGTTGTGCTGTAATTCATTATTTTAAATTAATAAATTAAATTTAAAATTTCTAAAACTTTAATTATATTTCGTATAAATAAACTTTTTATAAACACAACTACACGTCCACGAAATATAATTTCTGGGTTTATATGCTCGTGACAACAATGATTCCAATAAAGAGGGTGTTGATAAACATTTGTATTTAAACAAATGGTCCATTTAAATGGTGTATTGTCGAAATTACCTACCAATTTAACTAAAAGCAGGCTCTTACTTCTTTCAGAGTATTACTGTCCAAATTATATTTCAATTATATTTAATCTAGTTTTGAAAAAGTGGATCTGCCTCTCCTTATATTTTAAAGAAATATTCAGTAAATGACGCTTTGGATCACTGAGATTTTGATTAGATATGGTAATAAGGAATGTAATGGTAAAATAGGAACTGTTATGCAAAACTACGTGTGACATCTTAAGGCTAGTGTTACTTTTCTTTCATTTTCCTACACTACTGGTTGTGTAATTGTCAATTTTTTTTTTGATTTCTGTTTGCATCAAAACATTTTCAAAGTAAGATTTCTTTCACTTATATAATATCATTATTTCATTGTACTTATATCAGGAATACGAAAAAATTCTCTTCGCTTTCACTTTGTACTTGACATATTAAAATATTATCACTATGTATATAGTGATAATATTAACAATATATATGTAGAATTTTGCACATACATTTATTTCCCACATCATTTAAAAATAATATGGAAACTATAAAGGAAAAAATTAAATTGTTGGAGGCTGCAAGTCATTTTAACGTGCCAAAGTCGACATTTGATTGGTTGGCTTAATTGAAGAACATACCACTGAAAGTTCTAGCAGGAAAAGTTCTGGGTAGGTCACCCATCCATTTTAAAAGCATTAAGGAAGACTTAGTAAAATATATTTTGTTAATGCAAAAACAAATGTCTGGGCTTACTAGAAATGACATTAGACGGATGTCATGCCAGTTAGCGGAAAGAAATGGTATTGATATTCGCAGGCATGATACTTTTTCGGTTAGAATACCTATTGGCTTTCTTCCTTTACTTAGTTTCCCACGAATCAACTGGTCAAACCATCATGAGTGCCCAGTCTAGCTGATCCTTAAAGGGCCCGGCCCTATTCACACACTAGAAATTTCGAAGTTGTGTTGAAGGAATGGGACTACCATTTGCTCTCTCCTTCAAACAACACACAAATTACAACACTTAGGTAAGGCATTTATGGGGCCATTAAAATCCTACTACAGTCAAGAAATTAGACAATTCTGAGACTCGTGTCTCAGATGATACCCCAAAACAGGAGTCACTACTTATAATGTCGGTGAATTATTAGGTAAGGCTTATTTAAAAGTTATGACAGGTGGAATTGTAGCCAATGGTTTTCGCACAGCTGACATTTACTCAATTAATTTATCAGTCATGTACGAAGCTGACTGCATTGAAGCAGAAAATGACAACGCGTTGAAAGAAAATGGGGATAATTCTGATGACGAGGTTGTGAGGCTTGTTAGTCTGGTACGTGGAGGGTAAGAATTTGAAGATTCACCTGGACCAAACACAAATGTAGCAACTGCAACCCCGGAACAAGTTTTGTCAAAACGATGCACTATAATCCGGAAGTCATTTTGCCTGTTTCAGTGACTAGAAAAATTAAAACAAATCGTGGAAAAACACATTTACAATATTCTACTGACTAGATTACTTTACCAGAAAACTCTAAAGGTTGCAAATCAGAAAAAAAAAACATCCAAAGAACATAATTTAGAATAAAATACAAACAGAAAATTGCTTAAAGCAACAAATTAAGCTTACAGAAAAACTAATAAATAAGAAAATAATAAATAAGAAAACAAAATTAGGAGGAGTTGTGTTTAGATTATGATGATGGATCCATATCTTTCGGGGTACCAGTTCGAACAGACCTGGTACGATGATGTCATTCGGCATAATATGTCATTGTTGCCTATCTGTGGCTTTCTTCTTTGTTTTGCTTATATAATAATTTGAGTAGAGCGTTATCGAATATGCAGTTGAGTTGAACGTTTATTAGCGTATAGTTTTGTTTGTTTTTATATATTTCTTCTTATATATTCTCTTTTATATACATGTGTTCCTTGATATCGAGGTTCATATTACTCTGTTTTAGTATTATTATTGTTTTTCCTGTTGGTTCATTATTATGACTGTTATTTAGTAGATGGTTTGCAAAATGGGAATGCTAAATATCTGGATTTTTAAAACCATATTGATGTTCTCTGTATCTTGTTCAGAAATTTCTGTTTGTTTACCCTATGTATATTTCTTTACATACGTTACATGTAAATTTGTAAATTACGCTTTGTTTGTAAATATTATTAGTTTTCTTGTATGTATTCAACTGGTTTCGCTTGTTATTTTTTGTTTTATATGCGATTTTCATGTTGTACTGCTTAAATAATATTGCTATTTTGTCTTTATCTGTATATGTGAGTGTGATATATTTTTATTTTTGGTTGTTTGTATCGTTTTCTTTATTCTGTTTTTCTTCTTTGTTCATTATTTTCTTGTAAATTTTTATAATTTCTGTTTTTTTTGTAACCGTTTGCGTTTGATATTCCTATTTCACATAATTCAAACAATTAAAAGAATATTTTCAACCAGTCAGGGAATATTAATTACTCAGTTTTATAACAAGAAAGTTAAATTAGATAGAAGAATAGTCAGCATTAAGTTTAATAAACAGTGTTTACATAACTACGTCACCCAAATCATACGAAAATTCAATATCGAAGAAATACAAAAGCGGCAATAAGAAATAAATTCAACAAATTTCGAAGATAATAGATGAATTATACCACAAAATATCGAATATTGTAGAAAATTAATAATAGCTGGACAAAATTCAAGACACAATTAAACACCATATACAAGAGGAAATGAAGGTAATATACGAAAAGCAAAACACTAAGATAAATAAACTAATTGCACAAAGAAACACTACAAAAAATAATAATGTTAAAACAAATAACCAAATTACATCAAATTATACATTCACAAATCTAACAAAAATAACATTCACACCAGAAGAACTTATATTATTAAACAAAGGATGAAAACACAATACAAAACCAAAATTTTGCAACCAGGAAATCAGGCATGAATGTGTAACTATTTCAATTCAGTTTGACTGTCGTGTCTCAGTCTTTTGATTCTACTATAGTCGCTTAAAAGCGTGTAGTTTTGTCATTGTACCGGTTATGATAGCAAATGTTCCAATCTTTGCAATTTATGTCCGTTGGTTGCAATTACCAGTTAAATAAGTAGTAAGTATACAAAATGTATACAAGCACTTGTATGAAATATTAAAGTATAATTTAAATCTCCTTAAGTGAATACATTTTGTATACTTACAATTTATTTAACTGGGGAATCAGACCAACTGCCATAAATTGCAAAGATTGGAATTATTGCTGTTATTACCGTTTCCTATCTGTACAATGACAAAAATACACGCTTTTAAGCGATTATAGTTGACTCAAAAGACCGAGACACGGCAGTCAAACTGAATTGAAATAGTTACACACTCATATCTGGTGAAACCGCGAAACAGCGAAACAAGATTTTGTCGTATGATAGTAAAATTTTTCAATTTTGTAATTAAAATTACGTTCACACAAATTAGAATAGTGAGATTTATTCGGTGTGAACATATAAAGTTATTGTGATATAGCTAAATTATGCACTTAAGTAGATTTAAATTTTACTTTAATATTTCATGCAAGTGCAAGAACGAAGGCTTGTATACATTTTGTATACTTACAACATATATATATATATTCCGATCTGGCGAGCAATAGATCGAGTGCATGATCTGTAAAAACAAAAATTCACCCATTTCGACTGGTGAGGTTTTGAGAAAGACGTCTACATGTGCGACCCTTGTAAGGGAGTTCTATGAACTCTTTTAAATTAGTACTTTGACGCTGTAATTTTTAAAATGAATTACAATTTTTTAACATACGAATTTTGCTTTCTATACGAAATATTGTTACTCATTATTTTGTAAATATATTCCATATGAAAAAATATCGTTTCTTACTTTTTTTTCATAAAATTCTCATTCCCAATTATCACCAGTTTTAAAAAATTATACTTTGCCCATTTTTTGATTTTTTTGAAATATAAGAAGTTCTTAGGATATAGAATAATGTCGATTTTCAAATAAAAATATACTTCTGAAAAATAATAGTCGTATGCCGCAATCATTCAAACTATGGGGGAAATATGACGCTCCCAAGTTAACATTTCCCAAGTTAACACCTTCTCTATAAATTAAAATTAATGAAAACAATTTTAGGCAGAATACATCTTTAAACAGCATAAGCATAAGAATAAATAAAATAATTTTTCTCACGTTGTTCTACAGATATCTATTTATAGAAACGTTTATTAATAAATCTAATTATATTTTTATCAACAGATGATATGAATGTTACTTTTACACTTAAGTTTAAGTTGGAGACAAGGAATGGTTATGAATATGCAAAAATAATAAATGACGCTGTAGATGTTAATATTAATAAAGTAAAAGCAAATATAAGCCGTGTTTTTGGTTCGGCCAATATTTTAAGTAAGTATTAGCGTTTGAAAATAAGCCAATTAACTTGTCAATTATATGCCACTTGCGTCTTCAGTGAAGGATATTAAATGTACCAGTTTTGGTCCGCTGTGAAAAATCAAATATCATATTTGCATTTCTAGGTAATATGAATACTATGAAAGAATGTTGAAATTTATGTTATAATAATAAATTTAATATAGGAGTTACATTCTTGTACAATTAATAAACCATATACCAAAATTAAAAATTCGTGGACGTGATCGCCACCCCATTTTTCATATACTGGAAGTCCTACGTTTTGTTTAATCTCGCATAAAACAAAAGTTGAATCATTTAATTTTGACTCTCACCTTATAATTCTCACCTTATAACTCAACTCAACTCATTAAATTCAATTAGCACAATAGTTTTTTAGGGTAAATTAATCAAAATTACTCGAACCTATATCTCACCTACCAATGAATCCTCTGGTTCCCATATTTGCATACGGCGCGGACCGATTTTCCATGGCCTACGATCAATCTTGATTCTCTTTTCAACTAATTTTTAAACTAGTAGCCTGGCGTGCTTCGCAGCCTGCTATCGTTTTTGACATATATTCCCCACTGCCGTTTGGAGTCATTTTTTCCCGCGTCTGCTTTCGCAAAATCGATTTCCCTGGGTCTTATGCATGTTCCCCAAGTTTTATTTTTTTAACTTTCATAGGAACTGAGATATTTAATGTACTACAATAGCCGTTTTTGAGAAAAGAGATCGCAAATTTTACAAAAAAAAACACTCTAAATACTTTAAATTGTACTTTTTGAAAAAAACAAATTTCAAATAGAATTGAGCGAGCTTTCGGTAGCCTATACAATAGGATTTATTCAAGTATTATATCTTCAATAGTTTTTGAGATATATCGAAAAGTTGGTAAAATTTTTAACGTGGCAACGTCGCGTTCTGCACTAGTTTCAGGCATGGTACTAATTTCCTTCGACGAATAATACAAGATACTATATTCGATCAACATTTCAGTGTTCTAGTTTTAAAACTGAATTTCTGATTAAAATGATCATTTTGAACCTCTTCCAAAATTATAATGTGCACCCGCCACTGATAACAACACTTATTCAATTGCAAGAACATCTATAACTAATATGTCTTATAGTCTTCTAGGTTTCATACAACGTAAAATATATTTTCCTGTAATTTTCCATATATGTGCTATTATTTAGGTCTTACATGTATATATGACTGTTGAATATAGGTTGCCATTGCGACAAGTAGCGAAATTTTAATTAATAAACATCATATCTTTGAAAATATACGAGTTAGGCATATCCTGTGTGGTATCATTTGAAATAAAATACAAGAGCTACCAAAATGTCAAAAAATATACAGGGTAAAAATTTTATTGCTCAAAATCGGTTGTATATTCAGTTGCTCACCCAGGCATAATTCAGGTCCCTTAGAATTATATACGCTTCCCAAGTTCAATTTTTCCGGCTTTCATAGGAACCTACATATTTAGGGTGCTGCACTTTTTTTTTCAAGGTCAAATAACTCCGGTGCTATGACGTGCCAGTTTTATAAACTCGCGTAATCCCTTAAGTATTAAAGGATCTTTCGACGTAAGAAATTTACAAACAAATCTTGAGAAGTTTTTGGAGGAAAAGGACACTAAAATTAGCAAAAATAATAACACCCTATATATATGTTGTATAAATTGGCAACATGGGACTATTTTATTTGATGTATAATGGAAGGTACTATATGTGTGCAAAATTTCACCCTCCTAGTTTGAATACGAAATTTCTGAACATAAAAATTGCTTCTGAACGCCATATTGTATTTATAAAAAAATAAATGAAAAAAGAGCTTTCTGCGGGCTCATAGTCTACACTTGTCTACCAAGTTTCATCCATATCGGTGCCATAGGGAAGGAGAAATTTTTGAACATACATACGCACATATAGGCACTGAAAAATGGACCCTTCTTTTATTTTTTTGAGGAAGAACAAAGTTTTTAGAAAAATCTATTTGTATAAGAAATTGTTCCTTATGACTCCCCAACTCATGGAGATTAAAATTAGGTAAAAATAAGAAGCGTGGTACTTAATAATAACGATACTAAACTTACATCGTTTATTTGCTATAACTCTTTAATCTATATCGCCTAGATAATACTTATAAACAGTCTGTCTGTTAAGGTAATGTACTACTAGGTTAGCGAAGTGCATTCTGTATATGTGGTATATCGGAATACCATTTTAGTTTTGTTTATCTTTTAAAATCTTATTGAAATTAATATAATAACAGTCCAGTAGGTAGTGACTGAAATAATTAAGAAATAATAACAAGCAAGTTCGTTACATTTCCAACTACCATATTTTAATGAATTTTCAATTATAAAAATTTTGTGGAAATTTTTCAATGTTCATTCTTGGTTGAAGATATTGCCGCCGCCAGAATAATAGGACTCCATTGTACGCACAGATCGTCTCTAACGAAATCATGTTGAATCTAACTGCACTCCTTCTGGATCACATTTTTGTGCCCAACTCGGTCATCTACGGAATCAATATTACTTAATCTCCACGGAAATGGTAATACTCGGCCCGGTCATCTTCTGGACGGTATCTTCTCATGGGAATGTTACATCCTGTTTATCACCAGGTTCGAACTTGCTCCTCATTTCTGTTCCTTGAAAAATGGTTTTTTTTTGTGGATCTGTTTCTTCTTTTGATAACATCCCTGTTTTTCTGTAATTCTTTACCGCCAACCATGTACCACCAACCATTTACCGCCAACCAATACTGCGAGGGTTTAGACAGAGGAATGATTTTATTCGCTTTCTTGATGAATGTGTGTTCTGCAGTTTGAAAAGTCCCTGCACGAATGTGTCCATCTGATTTGTAGTGTATTTTGATTAATCTTCCAACTTCGAATTCAATAGGGTTGACCTTGGTGTCCCGTATTATTACATATCTTCCATGACAATGGTTTTCTGTTGTGGTTTGTTTCAACACTTTGTTTCGGTTTTTTTCCTTTCCAAGCTTACACGTCCTGATGTCATGATGCTGGTTGATTTTTGTTTTACTGGCTCTGGTCGGTACGTTTTGCTTTGACCGCTATCTATCCACCGTAGCGTGGAACTGCTCGGGGAAACACGAATCTGATGCCAGCTCCACCACGTACTGCGTTGTGCGTGTTGAACCATTTGCCTTGAGAACCCCGTTTTTTCATTTGCATTAATTTCGCAGCTGCTTATTTCACTTTTCTCAATTCTTGATTTTCTATTCTATTATTCAACTTTGTGATTAATAACTACACGTTTGTTGCTGTGGCATATTTCCAGCCTTTGCTTTTATATCCACATTGTAATTCCCGACTATCTGCAAAGACTGGAATCTTTTTTCAAAAACCGCATTATATCGTCAAACTATGGTATTTGATGAGAATCCTGTCTGCTTTGCTCAAATTAACTGTTTGAAAAAACCAGAACCATTATTTGTATCTGAATCTCATTTGCGACATATAAATCTACCCATATATGGACTCAATGATTCCGTTTTTATTCCTTATTGCCCACAGGCATTCTGTAGTCGTATTTTGCAACTTTTTCATTTGCTCTGAATTTTCTTGATTCACTATTGGGAGATTTAGGATTTTATCGACATATACGGCTGAGATTAATTTATGATTCTCATAACGTCTTTTATAATTTGCCAACAGGTCTCATAATTATTTTCCGTTATTGGCATATGTTCGAGTAATCTTCTCAGTTCATCAGCAAGATACGTAGTTAAATATTTCATTTTCTCTGCATTCCTCATGGGCAAGCTCTCATGAATGGTTCTGTTGAAAATATCATGGAACGTCGCCCAGTTTTCATATTTCCCGTAAAATTTTGGAATCGTTAACTTTGGTAACTTCTCCTTGTTTTCCTCTTTGGTCGGATTGAAGTCCCATTCCTTGATGAATTACTCCAATCTTCTAGTCACCTCTTCAATTTTTTATTATATTCCCACTCTTATATTATTTAACTCTTCTTTAATCTCCATATTTCCTTTCGACACTGCTTCTTTGTTTGCTTCCCTTTCTGCAGCCTTATATCTAGTATAATTCCTCAATTTCATGCTTTTGCGTGGCTAGAAATGTCTTCCCAATGTCGTTTTCCATATCTCTTTTTATGACCTTAAACTCATCATAAAATATCAGAACTTCCTTCTCGACTGCCTTCCTCAATTCACTGATTCCATTCACCTTCCGCGGGTGTTCTTCTAGGCGGTCTATATGTTCCATTATATGCCCTTGTCTTCTGCATAAAAGCCGACGTGCTTTTTCCAGCTTTACTGAGTTCTTCGTCTTTTGCTATGAACATTTTATACATTTTTTTTCATCGTGTATATTTTTCTTTACTTTTGTACTGATCGGTTTTTCATGACAATGAATCCTTCTTCATATTTACCACTATCTGCTTAAATTCCTTGGCCGCTTTTTCTTGAGCTGCAACATTTTCATTTATTTCCGCGAGAGATATTCTGGTTTATTTTGTTTGGTTTTTTTAATACGAAATGTATCTAACACATAGTTTGTTGTACACTAAAATATTTTTTAAAGATATGTACCCGACACGTATTCCGTCGTACCCTGATTTGAATGAGTATTTTAGAGTTGTAAATTGTAAATACCCTTGTATATTATAACATTCTAACAGTGTTCTTCCCGCTATTGATGTTGCTGACTATTGAAATCTTGATTTCTTACCGACGACTGGTTTCTTTCCCTGTGAGCCGTTTGTTCTTTCTACGATGACGTATCTCCTTTTCCAAACGCGAGATGAGGATTTCTTCTTATTCTTTATTTTATTAACTGAGGCACTGTTACAGAGGCACTGAATTTAAAGGTTCGAAAGGCGATGTTTTCTAATTCCTTTTGAGTTTTATAATAGGAAAATCAATAATTTAATTTGTTACATTTCTTCATTTTTATGCATATGTGAGTGTTTAGAAAAAAATTCTGTATCTTTAAATAATTAAAATTAGTTATCTTGTTCTGTCAGCTGATTAGATTTTTATACACATACGTTTCTGATGCTTTTAGGGCTTCCCCAAATATTGACGTATTAGGATGTATTAATTTAATTAAAAGTATTAAGTAACAATTCTTGATTATGAATTCAAATAAATTATGTTTGTAATTAATAATTTTAAAACAAAATATGTGTATAAATTTCTTATGAAACAAATATCAGATAATTAAATTCATTTTGAAACTACATTTAAAATTAAATAAATTTTTTTAACTTGTTTCCTTAACGGAGAAACATGTTTATCGTATTTATGAAAATTGATTTTCAAAATATTCTTATTTTATAAAACCTGTTTGAATTAAAATCTATAAAATGATAATATATTAAACACAAAAATATTAGCATAAACATATCAAATAGACTTACGATTTATGTTCTTACGAAACTTCTTGCACATTTTGTTTTTTTTAGGTAATCAGATTAATTTGGTTTTAAATGAAAATTGGAAAGAAATGCAATTCGAAAATTTAGTTTCGCAATTAATGAAACAAAATGTTTTTAAAATTTTTAAGCGATTTATTAGTTTAATACCATTTTCCGAAATAGTTGCAGTATGAATTATAGCCGCTTAATACCCACCAGCGGATAGCAGGCGTATGTTATAAGAACAATAGATTTTACTTCCGTGTAGGGATATATTTCTAAGTTACTTTTAAGATATTCATAGGAATTGAGATATATTTTTAAGATGCCACTTATACATACATAGGTTTAACCCAGATATATTCATTCAATATAAGAACATGTCTTTTGATGTACTATTCATTATATTATAATTAGTCATGTAGATCATATCGCGTAATTTTACGTATTATTAATTTTTTTTGGTAACTTTAAGTCTTTGCCTTGGGTTTAGGAGTTTGAAATGATTATTTAAATGTATTAAATTAAATTAATTTGGAATATAACTAAACCTTGCGTTATATCTCCATAGTTAATA
>WYDF02296230.1:0-29378 GCA_009867245.2 Adranes taylori | reverse complement strand
CTCCTTCAAACAAACTCTCCAATCTCCCAACAATATACAATCCCAACAAGGAGTGGAGTTTTAGTGGGTAAAAATCCGGGAATCCTTCGCTTTTTGAAGGTTTCTCCACTTCCTACGTAAAACAAAAAAAAATATATTTTACATTTATATTGAAAGTTTTAAAAGTGATTAAATTAATACTGACTTTAAAGCTACTTTGAAACCGCTCGTAGGGCCGCGATGAACACTTCAAAAGATAGCTCCGGATTTTTTATTTTGAATTGAAAACCACCAATTTAGAATTGCGTCTCGCTGCTATCAGGCTGTGTGAGCCTTTTACAAGCAAATTTTTAACGTACATAAATTCCTTATGTATTAAGGTAGTGGTGGGTAAATTTACATGATGAGCTTAAATTAATAACGCTTTATTCAAAGTAAATAAGAAAGTTCGTTAAGGCAATAGAAATTGCCGGTTTTAAATTGCTATAGGTATATTCGAAAATACATAATATAAAAATTCGTGGACGTGATTGCAACCCATTTTTCATATACTGGAAGTCCTACGTTTTGTTTTATCTTGCATAAAACAAACGTTGAATATTTTAATTTTGACTGTCACCTTATAACTCATCTATTAAATCCAATTAGCACAATAGTTGTTGAGGGTAAATTAATCAAAATTAGTCTAACCTATAAATCGCCTACCCATGAATCCCTCGGTTCCCATATTTGCCTACGGCGCGTTTTCCGCGGCCTGAGGCCGGTCTTGACTCACTTTTTCCCAGTATTTGCCTACGGTGCGGGCAGCTCCGCTAATCGATTTGCCATGACCTACGATCGCTCCTGACCCTCTTTTTGACTAATTTCTAAAAGAGCAATCTGGCGTGCGAAGGCGATGGCGTTGGCGAGCAGTCTGGCGTGTCATGGCTTGTAAATTCGTCTTTGCAGAATTCGCTTACCCATTAATTTCCTGGTTCCAATACTTGCCTACGGCTGACACGCTTCGCTGACACGCTTTGACGCGGTCTGCTACTGGATCGTTTTTGGGTCACTTTTTTCCCGTATCCGCTTTGCGCAAAATTGAAATCCCTGGGTCTTACACATGTTCTCCAAGTGTGCCCGGGTCTGGTTCGTGGGTCATGTTCCTGGGTCTTACGCAATTTTTTCAACTTTCATAAAAACTGAGATATTTAATGTAGTACAATAGCCGTTTTCGAGAAAATGGATCTCAAATTTTACAAAACAAGAAACACCCTGTAAATACATTAAATTGTACTTTTACAAAAGTTTCAAATAAAATTTAACGAGCTTTTAGTAGCCTATACAATAAAGTTTATTCAATTATTCTATTTTTTATAGCTCCTGAGATATATCGAAAAGTTTGTAAACTGTTAAACATGGCAATATCGCGTTCTATACCAGTTTCAGGCATGGTACTAATTTCTTTCAACGCATTATACAAGATACTATATGCGATCAAAATGTCAGTGTTCTAGTAGTTTTTAAATTGACTTTCTGAATAAAATGATCATTTTGAACTCCTCACAAAATTATAATGTGCACCCGCCACTGCTAACTACGTTTATTCAATTTCGAAAGCACCAAGTAATATGTATAGTCTTATAGGTCTCATACAACGTAAAATATTTTCTCCTGTAACTTTGCTATATGTGCTATTACTCAGGCCTTAAATGTATTATGTATATGACTGTTGAATGTCTGTTGCCATGGCGACAAGTTGCGAAAGTTATTAAGGGTCATATGTTAGACCCATCATGTGCGGTATCATTTTACATAGAATTACACGAGCTATTGAAATGTGTAAATATATGGTGTTACTAGAAAGTTTAAAAAAAATTATTATTGCTTAAAATCAGTTCAGTATATTCAGTTGTTCGTATTGGTACAATTGAGGCTTCTTAGACAATTGATATGCTCCCTGAGTTTCATTTTTCCAACTGTCATAGGAACCAAATATTTAGTGCAGAAATTTTTGTTTTAAAGTCAAATTACTCCGACACTAATTCGTCCTTTTTTTTAAACTGTGTTAAATATGAAAGGAGCTTTCGATACAAGAAATTAAAAAAAAAATACTTCGAAACTTTTCGAGAAAATGGACCGCAAAATTTTCAAAAAAAAAAGCACCCTGTATATATGTTAAATTGGAATTTAACAAAATTGTTTCATATAAAATTGAAGGGCCTTTAGACTATAAAACAAAGTTTAATCGCATGTCCTCTCTTTAATAGTTTTTGAGATATATTAAAAAATATTTTCAAACTTTGAACGTGGCAATGTCGCATGCTGTACAAGACCGAGACATCGGACTTCTTTTGTTCATAGCATAGTAGGAACTACTATATGTGTGCAAAGTTTCAGCCTCCTGATTTTGAAATTGAATTTTTCACTTGAAAAAATCACATGAAATATGGTTTTCAATTCACTTGAAACAATCACATTTGTGGAACACTTTTGTGTATCTGTGTACCAAATTTCATACAAATCGGTCATGCGGGGCCATTTTTTTCTTGTTCTCATGAATTAATTAACTGATGATTATTATAAATTGCTTTATTCATTTCTCTACTCTGTTTGAGGCTGTTCAGTCGGTAACATATCTTTTGTGTGAGTTTGATCATACTAGTTCTTTTTTTTTAGGTGTTTGTTGTTTGGAAAAAAAAACTTTTTATGTATTTATGTCCGAAATCTCCAGAAGTCTGTAAAATATAGCCATTGGTCACCGCCTAGTGTCCTTGAGGTTGAATAAGTAGAACATAGATAATCAATTGCAGCTACTCCACCCTTAGTTTGACCCTTATCATTTCTGGTTTTGAAGTTCCGGATCTAATTTGTCGTCATCGTGCATTGTAGACATCACAAAGATATAGATATAAACCTGTATTGGCATAAACACATAATTACAACCAGGACCGCACCAAGGCAAGTTGAAGGGCGGCAAGTAAATACTGAAAAGACTAATTATCCTTATATTTGCATTTTAAAAGATCCATCCATTCTAACATTTTTCTTCCTTTTGTATTTATTACTTTATCTCTTGACTTTCTCTCCACGTATCCTTCAACATTATTTATACACCTCCCTCTATTCTCTCCAATCACCCATTAGAGTTATCCCATCCCATACAATTCCGTTGTCACCTACAATTTCAGTAATCTTTCTCTCATAACGCGCACACTCCCGATTTACATCCACAAACACAAACATCATCTTTTTTTCCACCTTAATCATTCTCCCTACCCTTCCTCCCATACCCCATCTCACTGGCACTCTCTCCTCCAGCAATCTAACTACATCAAACTCCTCAATATATTCCCAAAAATTCCTCATTCCCAATTTATTCTTTAGTCCGGCCACATTCTAGCATAGCACTCTTAAGCTCCCCTCACAACCTCCCATGCCTTTTACTCCTTCACCCCTTTTTCACCACGCCATTTCCGTATATCTTATCTTAAATCTTAATCACGAGAGGAAATGGCGATAAGAAAAAAATAAGAAGAGAAGGGAAGGGAAGGGAAGCCTTTTACTGGAGATGAGAATATGGATAAGATATACGGAAATAGTGGGGTGAAAAAGGGGTGAAGGAGTTAAAGGCATGGGAGGTTGTTAGGAGAGCTTAAAAGTGGTATGCTGGAATGTGGCCGAACTAAAGAATAAATTGGGAATGAGGGATTTTTGGGAATATATTGAGAACTTTGATGTAGTTGGGTTGCTGGAAACATGTATTGAGGAAGAGAAGTGAGGAGAAGTGAAAAAAGATATGCCGAAGAGTTTCTGCTGGAATATACAAGGGGGCGTTCAAAGAGTATGTGAAAGGTAGAGCAAGGAGAGGAGAGAGTGCCAGTGAGATAGTGTATGGAAGGAATGGTAGGGAGAATGATTAAGGTGGAGAAAAGATGATGATTGTGTTTGTGTATGTAAATAGGGAGTGGGCGCGTTATGAGAGAAAGATTAATGAAATTGAAGGTGAGAACGGAAGTGTATGGGATGGGATAACTCTAATGGGTGATTGGAATGCAAGAATTTGAGAGAATGGAGGGAGGTGTATAAATAATGTTGAAGGATACGTGGAGAGAAAGTCTAGAGATAAAGTAATAAATACAAAAGGAAGAAAAATGTTAGAATGGGTGGAAGAGGAAGGCTGGGGTGTGGCTATTGCCTGGACGTAAGGGGATTGGGAAGGAGAATTAACGTTTAAAGGACACGATGGAGGATCGGTTATAGATTATGTGGAAATTAATGAGAATGGGAGTGATATGTTAGAATGTATGAGAATTGGTGAGAGAATAGAATCTGACCACTTCACGATTGAGACGCAATGGAAGGCAGGTAAGAGTATAGTGGAAAAAAGTGGAGACAATTGAAATGGGGATGTATGAAGAGGGAGTGTATGTGTGGAATGAGAGAAAAAACAGATGATTGAAAAGTTAGAGAACGTGAAATATGACAGCATAGATAGTGTAGATGAGGTGAATAATGTAGTGAAAAAGATGCTTGAAAAGAGAAGTGTGACGACAAGGGAAAGAAATAGGAAAGAGATTTATCAGGAAGTCGATGAGGAGACTATAAAGAAGAAAAATGTGATTAAGGAAATACTTATGACAGTTAGAAGGCAGGGAGCGAACTGGGAGTATAATAATGTTACAAATGAATGGAAATTGTACGTGGAAAAGGCAAAAGAAAGAAGTTGGAGAGAAGAGGAAGAGATTGGTCAGATTAATGGAGAAAAGGAGATATGGGTGTATTTGAGAAAAAGTGGAATTGTATCGGGAAAGATAGAAAGGTGTGAATTGAGCTTGGACGAATGGGTGAGCAAGTGTAAGAAGGAAAGGATAATAAGGGAAGAAGGGAGAGAAGAGTGTTCAAATGAAGGGTTAGTAAGGGAAAGATATGGGGACGAAGGTGAATTGGAGGAAATAAGTATGTAAGAAGTGAGGCGAGAAATAGAACAAATGAAAAAAGGAGTAGCAGCAGGTCCTGGTAGGATATCGGTGGATGTATGGAGATGCTTGAATGAATGTGGATTGGAAGCGTTAGTAAGAGAGGTGAATAAGATATGGAAAAGAGAGGTACGAGTGCCAGAGGAATGGAAGAGAGGGGGAAATCGTGCCTGTTTAAAAGAGGGAATCGAATGGAACTGGACAGTTATAGAGGACTAACTATTATGGATGGGTTGTACAGAGTGTTTATTAGGGAGATTAATAGGAGATTAGAAGAAGAACTGTGTAATAAGGAAATTTAATTCAATACTCAAACCGGCTTTGTCAGGGGTAGAGGGACGGCGGATAACTTAGTAATAATCAATTATCTAATGAATCAGGAAATAGCAAAGAGAAAGAAAATGTATCTGCTTTCGTTGCTCTAAAGGCTGCATTTGATAGGATAGTGAGAGAGAAATTGTGGCTGAGAATGAAGGATGTAGGGATTTCAAAAGGAATGACGAGAATGATAAAGGATATGTATGAAGGAACAAAGGTAATAATGAGAATGAATGAGAAGGTATCAGCACGGTTTGAGACCAACAAAGGAGTGAGGCAGGGATGCCCACTGGGCGCTTCACTTTTCAACATTTATTTATCAGATTTGGAGGAGGTGTTGCGGAATGGACAAGGAGGTGGAATTAACATTTTAAGAAGAAAAGTGTGGTCTCTTACGTATGCTGATGATATTGTATGTATGACAAGTAGAAAAGAAGAGATGGATGAAATGATAGAGAGAGTGAAGAAATATATGTATAGGAGAGGTTTAGAAGTGAACGTGGAGAAAACGAAAGTGATGGTATGCAAGAAGGAAGGGATGAGTTTTGTATAGGTGGACGTAAAATAGAAAGAGTGAAGAAGTTTAGATATTTGGGATTTGTGCTGTCCCAAAATGGGAGGTATAAGGACCATATAGAAATGACGACAAAAAAAGCGATAGCGGCAATAGAGAGAATGAGAATGGTATGGGAGAGGAAGTTTGGGGCTTCTGTGAAAATGAGAAATAGGATAATGGATGTATGTGTGAATGGCATTATAATGTATGGAGCTGAAGTATGGGCGGTTGAAGAAAGGGAGATGATGGAGAGGGTACAAGTAAGTTGTATGAGAAAAATGTTAGGCTTAGATAGGAATATGCCAAACGGAATGGTAACATAAATTGGATTTATAAAGAGAAGAGGTGCAATTGATAATTTGGTGATAATAAATTATCTATTAAATCAAGAATTCTGCGCCGGGGGAAGTTATATATGATGTTTTTAGATTTGAGAAAAACTACGGATGAGGCAGAAAGAAGGCGGAATGTCAGAAAGAATAATTGTAAGAGGAATATATGAAAGGACAAAACAAAAAGCAAGACTGGGAAATCACGTGTCTGAATAGTTTGAAATAAGGAAGGGAGTCGTCCAATGAGTGGGAGTTTGTTTAAAATTTACATGTCACATTTGGAAAATGTGTTAAGAAACGGGCAGAGTGCAAAAGACGTGTAAGGTTGGCAGTGAAAAAAGCAAGAGTAGCAATAGAGAATTTAAAATGTGTGTGGGAAATAAAATTTGGGTATTCTGTGAAAATAAGAATCATAATAATGGAATGTATTATGTTATATGGAGCGAAAGTATGGGGTGTAAAATAAAGAACGGAGAGATGGAAAGGACGATATGTGAAGTGTTGAGAAGAATAATTGGAGTGGAAAAGTCAACACCGAGTGAGAGTTTTACAAGAATGTGGGAAGTATAAATATTGGAATAAAGAAGTTAGTAAGGTTTGAGAGAAATGTTATGGTGGATGAGAATGTGAGATTAGAGAAAATGGTTTATTTGAATGCTCTAACTAGATGATGAATGAATGGGCAAAAGATAGGAAGAAAGTGTATGAAAGAATTGGATGTTTTATGGATAGATGGTTCGAGAAAATTTGTGGCGTGGGACGAAGCTGTAAATGAATGGAATATATGGTAGGAAATATTTCAGTATAATGAATGGGAAGGGAATGCCAGTATTTATGGCAGCAGCTGTAAGCATGAAAAAAACTGCTTGCGTGATTTAGATGTAGGAGTGAAGAAAGGGGAAACAGATGGATAGATTATAGGATATGTGGAAGAGATGATGAAATGTGGGAGCATTGAGGGAATGAATTGGAGTGATGAAGAAGGTATAGGAGGGGGGTAAAGGTGTAGGGATAATGGAAAGAATTATCGAGGTAAGAAGGAAGAGGACAAGGTATTGAGGATAGGAAATGTCGAAGGTGAAAATTTCTAATTACTTCTAGGGGAGGAAAGTTGCGCTTAACATGGGTTTCTGTTGTTTTTTTTTTTAGATTTTTTGTTGTAAAATATACGCCGCTATCACGTAATCTATTATCTTTCGACCCTTAATTATTTGTTATATTATATAAAAGGTATGTAAAAACATCTTCCTACTGCGAAACAACTTAGATGCATTATAAAACAAGCGCCAATTTGATAAAATATCAATTGCGGTTTAACTCGTAGTGTACATGCTCTTCTTAGACAGACTGTAAGTTAATGCACGTTGCTAAAATAAACCTTGACGTGAAAAGATACCAAGACAAATACTTTGCTCATTCGTCATTTATTAATTATATGAACATTTTATAAACAATAATACAATAAAAACCTATTGTTAATATTAATAGAAATATTTCATAGAAAATTAATTTTTTATTAGCGGAATACAATCAAGTTTTTTTTATTTTCTCTACGTTCATTAATTAATTTTAATAACATATTTGATAAGCTTATTAATGATACATGTCTCTTATTGTTTACAGGTATTGATTATATTAAATATTTTTACGTTACATAATATTTTAATCATAAATTTTATAAATAGAATACATATAAAATTTCCTACATTACTATGACTTACTATGACATTTTTAACGTTAATCTAATAAAATAAATAAATAAAATTAGTTTTATTATAAATACGTTAAATACTGATTTAAAATTTAATTTAAATAATAATACTTTCGATTTAAGAAGCGCACTCATGTAATACAATTAAATTGTTTTTTAATTTAATACGTAAAACAGACAAAATTAAAACGTATGTGCATTTCTACAAACTCCACAACCTAAAGCAAACTCTTCTCCGGTTGGTGGATGTTTCACATGTAATGGACATTCATCGCCTTCAAGTTGCTTTACTTTCGGACCTATAAATAGATTTAATTTGTACACAATCTGAAAATTATGAGATATGAAAAAGAATAGCAAACATGTGTATGAGGCGTGTATATTTAATAATAGAGTTGATTAGATAATAACTGGATACAGGATTTTGTTACTCCGATAATATAACTGCTGGACATTGAGTTTAAATACCATCTCTAGATATTCTGCTATTTTGATGATAGTTCATCTTCAAAAGCTAACTAAAATAGAATTATATATTTACCCTGGCAAAATGCTAGGAGTGCTGTCTAGTATTGAGATAATTATGCTAAATTTGTCATGGTTTATTTATGCTAAAGTGAAAACTATATTAAACTTGTCGATACACATACAAATGTTGTAATATACATACAAATCGAAGCAAGTATATGCAATTGAAGCAAGTGTATGCGAAGCAACTATATTTTCAATCAACCAAGTATTTACATCAATTGGCATGTTTTATGCTACGGTCCGTATAAAAAAATGCCAAAAAATGCGGCAAAAAGAGTGAGAAAATTAATTACAGCCATAGAAAATTTTATATCGCAAAAGATCTTGAATTCGCAAAGAGATAGAACACTTGCTAGACTGCAACTCACACACAGTCATCGCGCTTGCGTCATTTAAATACAAACAATACATATATCACATTAGTTTAGTTTTTAGGCAGATCAAGGGTCTGTTGACCAGATTCAAAAGTTTTGTTTTAATATAAGCGACGTCGGCGATGATTTATATTTAATAATTTATCTCGATTAACTAAAGCAGATGCGTTGTGTGATGAATTCATGACAATTCTTAGAATGTGAATTAGAAAAGGGTTCTAAGGAAATTACAATAGAGGATTTGGACGAGGAATATGACAATTTTGAATGCATATACTTCGAAGTTATATCTAATGCTAATCATATGATAAATATATCTACATAAAAAAATATAGTCATTGATAATTAGGTAGCACATAATTCGCCCACACGACCTCTCGAAAATGTTAGTCTTCCACGAGTAGGGTTACCAGAATTTGATGGCTCTTTTGATAAATGGATGGATTTTCGAGAGACATTTTGTACTCTAATTCAAATTTGTCAAATGACACCAAAATGTTGTATTGTATCTTAGGTCGTCATTAAAAGGCGAGGTAGGATATCTAATCCGTACACTCGAAGCCACTACAAGAAATTATGTAGAGGATTGGAAGTTTGTCTGTGATAGATAAGGAATAAACGTACCATTGCAAACAATCATACAAAAGCTCCAATCAATTTAAATTCAATTCAAAAGAAGTCGCATGAAGAACTTATACCATTTGTGGATAGTGTTCTCGAACATCAACGCGCTTTGAAGTCGTTAGGTGAGCCTGTCAGCACTTTACTCCCAAGTTAGACAGTCACACGATGTGGTTAGGAAGCTGTAAAGTCTCAAAATGACGTTTCCAATATGAAAGAATTTAAAGAGTTTCTGATTAAACGCTGTTACTTTCTTCAAAATATTGAAGGCAATAGACAAATCCACCAATTATTACAGATTATAAGAAATCTAATTCCTTCGTCTCGTAACAAGGGGAACAAAAACAAATATCTTGTGCTAATTGTAAGCAAGAACATTTTATTCAAAATTGTAGTACGTTTCCCAAGATCAATATTGCGCGCTTATATATTGCGAACGATCGTATATATCGCGCAAAAAGTGAACGTATATATCGCGCAAAAAGTGAACGTATATATCGTGCAAAAAGTGAACGTATATATCGCGCAAAATGTCTCAATTTATGTGTAAATCGCCTACGCAAAGACCATACTGCCAAATGTAAATGATAAAAATGTAGGAGTTGCTCCAAAACTGATAATACGTTGTTTCACCTAGAAACTACAGACATGAGATTTTCTAAAGTAGAGGTACCACCTTCGTCTATACCGGCGGAAAACGTACTCGTTTCAAGTCATGCAGTCACGCAAAATGCAATCACAAATGTAATTTTACTTTCTACTGCCATGGCAGAGATATCCGATAAAAACGGGAAACGCCACAATTGTCGCATTCTCTTGGATTGTGGCTCTCAGAGCATCTTTATCGCAACAAAATTAGCTGAGAGACTACAACTTTCTTTAAAGTCACTGCAGTATACTATAACGCGCATAAATAAAAAAAAATGATTATTGATAAAAGTGTCAATATATTTCTTCATTCACGGGTTATCAATTATTCAATTAATACCGCATGCCTTGATAAAATTACGGAAAACATTAGGCATTGTTCATTTTAAAGCTGTATGTATTCCAAGGAATATCTTTTATTCCTTGGAATACATACAGCTTTCATCATCAAACAAACTAGGGAGATTGATATTTTACTCGGAGCTTAAGTATTTTGGGATTTACTCTGTGTCAGGCAAATTCGTCTAACTAATTCAAATTTAATACTCCATAAGACCAAATTGGGTTGGATCTTCGGTGATCAATTAAACATGTTCGTTTCAAACAATCGACGTAGTGATCTAATTTTTGTGGTAACATCACCAATGACAATCTCAATGATCAGCTAGAGAAATTCTGGAAGTTAGAGGAAGTGAACAAAAATTCATTAGATTTAATCAAAAACAATATGTCCGAGAAATATTTTGTTAATAATACAGATGGTCATACAGATGACCATACATATGGTCATCTCGCAAAACTTGGGGAATCCCTCGAAACGACATTCAAGCAGTTTTCATTCCAAGAAAGGAGACTACACTGCGATAAACAGTTATCTCAGGAATTCAACGCTTTTATGGCAGAATATATTGAATTATGCTAAAAATTGTAGAGGAATCTCCGTTATCTCCTTGCAATAATCATTTTTATCTGCCGCATAACCCTGTATTTAAACCTATTCCAATCTATCACTTAACGATTTTCAATCTGTAGGACCCATCATCCATAATAAACTATTTTCTATACTACTTAGGTTAAGAATGAGATTATTTCTTTATCAGAGATTATTTCTTACAGCTTCCGTCAAATTTTACCGTCAAATTTGGCTGAATGATTCTGATAAACAATTTCACCATATTTTCTAGCTTCCTCCAAATTCACAGCTAACTTGCTATGAACTTAAAAACTGTTACAAATGGCACAACTTCAGCGCCCTTCTTGACTGTCATGAGTTTGGCGGAGGAGTGCGAATTATCACAACCATAGCAAGACTTGCAATGATGCAATGACTTTTACATGGACGATCTGCTTACTGGAGCAGAAGATTTAGAAACTTTAAAAAATATAAAAAATGAGTTATCTTGTACTTTATCTTGTACTAACATCTTCAGTTATCTTGTACTTTCACTAAGAAAATTATCCTCTAATGATTTATCATTTTTGGATCAACGTCATCGTCATCGACCGGGACAAAGCCAGCACACTTCTGCAATGATTCTGAAAACAAAATCTTAAGCATTTATTGGGATAACTGGCATTTGGATACCAATGTTATATAGACTTATTATAATTCTAAAGGTTGGACAAAGCGCACAATTCTATCTCTCGCTTCACATATTTACGATCCTTTAGGTATTGTTGGCCCTGTGACAATACATGACAATTTATTAATACAAGAACTTTGGCAATCAAATCTCAATTTGGAAGAATCCATACCACTAGACTTGTATACCAAATGGGTAAATTTCTATTCTAAGCTACACAAATTAAACTCTCTTAAATTGAGTCGTCACTGAATAATTTACATAGAGCTATATGGTTTTGCAGTCTCATCACAAAAAGGTTGCGGTTGTTGTATTTATTTGAAGTCTGTGAATAATCATGGTCAATCACAAATTCAGTTACTTACAGCTAAATCCCGAGTAGCACCTATAAAACAGATTTTATTGCCCCGGCTAGAGCTATGCGCTATGACACTTCTTTCGCAACTATTTGAAATGTTACACAATTCAGCAGCATTACATTTTACAATTATTTTTTTTGGGGAGACTGAGCTCTTACTTTACACTGGATCAAGGGTTGTGCATCTAAATGGAAAACATATGTAGCTAATCGAGTTTCAGAGATCCAAACTTTAACGGATGTTACCAAATGGTTTCATATTCGCTTGGAAGACAATCCTGCGGATCTTATTTCTCGTGCTACAACTGCAAATTCTCTACTAGATTAGAGCCTTTGGTAGAGTGGCCCCGAATGGCTTACTAACCCACTAGAAAAGTGACCTAAATCAATTATTAATATTCCAATGGATGTATCGGAAATTAGGATCCCAACTTCTTGCAATGTTACCTGTCAACGGGAAGAATTTTCTTATATATTCTACAAATATTCAACTCTTCCTAAACTTGTTAGGGTAGTCGCATACTAAATGCGATTTTTGAAAAACGTAAGGCTGGAAAAGGATAAACGTGAATTAGGCATTCTGTCAACCTGCGAATATGGAGATTCGTTGCTTACGCTTATAAATCTGTCTCAAATGGAATCATCTTCAGTAGATCTTCGAGAGCTGAATTCACATAAGCCTCTTTCGAATAAGAGTAACTTCATAAACTTTAATCTGACCTAAATCCGAATCGCGTATGTGGTCGGATTAGTATGTCAGAAATGGAATATTCGCAAATATTCCCTACAGTTTTTTGTTCAAAACATCCATTTTCTCAGACTCATGCACATTGCTCCTCAAGCACTACTTGCTTCTATTAGGAAAATATATTAGCCTCTAACAGATAGAAATTTAGCTCGAAACACTGTCCTCAATTGTGTCACGTGCTTTAGAGTGAATCCAACTCAAATTATACCAATCATGGGCGACTTGCCTAGAAGTCGAGTAACACCACACCCACCTTTCTAAAATTGCGGTATAGATTACGCTGATCGTTTTCATATAAAGGACAAGCGTACTAGATGAAACAAATTGATAAAAACTTATGTTTGCATATTTATGGTTTTTTTTACAAAGGCTGTGCTTTTTGAAGTCGTCACAGGCCTAACAACAAAAATACTTATAACGGCATTAATCCGTTTCATATCAAGACGTGGAAAACAAAATGCCTTTTACTTTGATACGCGACCAACTTCGTTGTATGTAGAAATCAACTTAGAGACCTTAATAACTTTCTTAGAGACAATAAAACTGTTTTTATATCACAAGAGCCTTCATAGACTATGGTATTTCTTGGAAATTTATTCCAGCTAGATCACCCCATTTTGGAGGGTTGTGGGAAGCTGCGTCAAATCTCTTAAATCTCACATGAAAAGAATCTTCAATAACGTTAGACTAGTTTACGAAGATGTTAGTACCATTATAATAAGATTGAAAGCATAATGAACTCAAGGTCTCTATTTCATCTTTCAGCCGATCCTTCTGACCGGAACCCGCTCACCCCATGGGAAGCGGCGTCAAATCTCTTAAATCTCACATGAAAAGAGTTTTCAATAACGTTAGACTAGTTTACGAAGATGTTAATACCATTATAATAAGATTGAAAGCATAATGAACTCAAGGTCTCTATTTCCTCTTTCAACCGATCCTTCTGACCGGAACCCGCTCACCCCGGCACATTTTTTGATCGGCTAACCATTAATATCAATACCAGAGCATGATTGGTCAAATGTCATATTGCATATAGTTATTGCATATATTTAATGTCAATTGCATATACTTAAGGAGCCATTTAGTGTTAAACCAATCATGTCACTTGGGACAGACATGTTGCACCGAGAAGGGAAACTGGTTCGGTGCAGGGGTACACAGAATTTTTTATATAGCATCTACTCTACGTTGCATTTACTTATTTCAACCTCCATATTGGTTTTTCAAATGACAGCTGTCAAACGACGTCATCGCTAGAGGCGGGGCGTTGACGGGTTGTGCACAGAACACAGTGAGTAAAAAGTACCCGCAAATCGACCCCGCAGTATTCGTCAATATTCATACATTCTATAAAAAATTTCGTACATTATATTAACACATGTGTAATCAAAATGGTGAGTGCACCAGTGCTCTAGTGAGGATGAAAGTGGTCTAGAATGCTAGATTCCCTCTACACCCTAGATTCCCTCTAAGTCGTTAATATTAAGTAAATACCAACATCTGCGACAACTTGTATAACATATTTGGGCCAAATGGCACAAGGAGTACTTGAACGAGTTTCAATCTAGAAAGAAATGGGCACGCCAAAAAAGGGACATTAGTCGAATACAATTAAATGTTGGAGATATGGTAGTTATCCAAGTTGACAACATGGCACCAATGCGATGGAATAATGGAATAATTGTAAAGACGCATGCAGGTCCGGTTGGAGTGGTTCGGGTGGCCGATATTCACACTTTCCGTGGCGATATTACCCGTGCCGTAAGAAGATTGTGTCGGCTATCACTAGACGTTGAGATGGAAAATGATGAGTAATCAAGTACTTAGTCCTTATTCAGTTTAGATCAATATGTTTTACCTTAAGTTTACTTTAGTTCAAATATTATTTCTTATACTTAAAGCACTCTTTAAGGATGGTCGGAATATCTAGTATTGAGATATTTACGCTAAACTTGTCAAAGTTTTATGTTCATGCTTTTATGCTCAAACTTAATTTGGCAACCCGACCGAGGTTGGTAGATGAAATTGATTCACAAGGATAACATGTCTGTTTTCGACATCTGTAATATATATTTCTATGATGTATAATTAAATATTTAAAATTACAAATCGGAGAATTTTCAATCAATCAAGCAATTGGTATAAACAAGTGCCTATGTTACGAGTGAGCAAGGGGTTGGGAAAACTTGGAATGTTAGCTCCAGAAATTTATGAAGTATACGTGCGTCTAAAAAAATGTATATTGAAGATTGATTAAGACAATTCAAAGACGTTAGAATTATTGACACACTGATTTAATTTAAGAGGTACGTAATACCAACAAGGTAGTTAACATCACGATTTAATTAAAACAAACGCCTTAACATAGCGGCTAGTTCAAGATGGACGGACCAGGACGGGCCAGTTTAGCCATTATAATAAGGGATCATCAGCATCTTCTTTAATAGGAGCATCACTGTCGCAATATTTTGAAAGACCATGACTCTGCTAACTAAACCACTAACCCGAGCTTTGTATGAAATAATACTTCGTATTATATGTTATTAATTTTTTAATGCAGTGAGCAACTGTTTGTTTTTAATTATTATAATTTCTTGATATCGGTATTACAGCACTCTAAATGAGAATTTGGTGAAATAAGGCATCATTGACCTTTACGTGTAAACATTTCATAAGTTCATAAGTAGCATGGTTTTAGTGATTTTAGTATAATAGCAAACAGAAGAAATGTGTGTATTACCTGCAGGACAAGCGGGTAATTCACTGCGCGGTAAATTTGTAACACGCTGAAAATCATCGTGGCACGGATTGCAAAAGTGCGTCGTACCAAAACAAAAGAATACGGCCACCGAACAACAGTAGCGACATTTATATTCGAGAAAATCGATTCCATGTTTCGGACACATCTGGGCACGTGCAACATCCGAACATGCACCACATACCAGTTCAGATGGATCATAATTTTCACCGACGCCCGCATCAGCATCGCAACGTGCTTCGCCTCCGTAATAGGCCTAAAACAAAACAAACATCTTTTATTTCATGTAAAGATATAAAAACCTAAACAAATACCTTATTGCATTTAAAACACACGTAATAAGCGTATCTATCCATTGCATATGTTACTGGATCATTATGAAATCTCGCCCCAGGCGTTAGAATTGCTTCAGACGTATGAAGACCTTCATATTCCAAGCGCATCAAAGCTTTACGTTTCACATCTTTGTAAAGTTCTTGAACAGGGCTAAGTAGTTCCTCAAGCTGTTCATGTTCCATATTTGCTTTGCAAATTGGACATTGTGCAAATGCAAATGTTATACGTGGACCTGACCATCTGAAATTTTATTTGTTTACACGTAAATTAAATAATTTAAACGTGAAAATATGTAAATTTACTTTTTTGTGAGTATAGCTTTGCAGCAATGCAAATGAAAAACATGTCCACATTTCAGTTGAACAGCTGGTGCACAGCTCAACGCTTCTGTAAAGCAAATCATGCACATATCATCGGCGTCTTGGCGCAGAGGAACGGTCATAAAATCACTGGCGGAAGTTCCAGTTGGAATAGCATTATTTCCAGTAAAACTTTTCGATATTACAGTGGATATACTGGAATTATAATATGGCGTTGTTCCAGTACCTGATGCACAACCATGTAAACATGGAAGACAAACGGTTTCATTTAGAACACCACCACACATATGGCCACAAAGTAAATGTTTCGTACAAGCAAAGCGAGAGTATTCCTAGAAATAAAATTAATTGATGAAGCAGGCGAAAAATAAAATTTAGGATTCTAATGTAGAGATGTTTTAATATTTTAAATAGATGATCTAAGGAAAATCGACATTCATTCTATCTGAAAAATAGATACACGCGTAAATAAGTTAGAACACAGGTGTCACTTTATAGGCGAACGAGGGGAAAAAACTTGCCGCGACGAAAAAGAAATTAGTAGCAAAGGGGAAAAGAAAGTAGTGATTTTACGCGAATAAAGTTTATGCTCCTGTATGTTAGAGAGAGATAATGGCAAAATAATTTGAGTGATAGGTTTTTTAATAAGTAGAAGTGAGATGCAACAAACTTCTGCTAGAAGCTTAGTCCGCGAGATGGCGACACAGTCCACCGAAAAATGAAAGCCAGAAATCAGTAAGCAAGATATTCAGAATTTTATTTAGAAAGATATTCAGAATGTTATTAGAAGTTGATAAGAAGTTCAGTTTAAAAGTTTATTTTAAAGTACGCGTATTTTTCTCCATCATTTTTCTTATGAGAGCTATAGCAGATGTACAGATGTGAGTAGACATTTATTTTATTTTAAATTTTGATTAAGAACCTGAAACAACTAAAGTTCTTTAAATTTAATTCTGACTAAATAATTTTATTTCAGTGTAACTAATTTTCATTTTCAATCTAACAAATTTTTATTTTAGCGTTTGATAAAGTTCGTTGGTCCAGGCTATGGTCCACCTTAGCAAATTTGGAATTCCATGTCATTTTATCACTCTCGTCAAAAGCGTGTATGAGACTTCATAGGGAGCTGTTAAAATCGATAACACATTTTCCGAAAAATGTTGTATTAGGAAAGGCGTTCAAGGATGCTACTTTCACCTCTGTTATACAACATCTATAGCGAACTAGTGATGGGGCGCACTTTAGAGAACTGGAATGGAGAAGTGAAGATTGGTAAAGATTGAAATATCACTAGGAAGACGAAAGCCCTAGTTTTCCTATATGGACGAATTTTGAAATTTTTCGAGCACAGCTCTCGACATGATAACATGGAAACTTGTTGTTAAGGGAAAAGGAAACGGGGCCGATCCCCAACTCGGTGGACTGATCTTATTTCGAAAGTAACAGAAACAAGTTTCATTAAAGCAGCGCGCCAAGCGAACGATCAACAGATCTGGAAATAAACGGTGAAACAAATAATACAGAGGTTAGAAGATTGCCCTATTCAACGTTAACATCCGCCGCAGTCACCACACGTCGGTCACGACGTTGCACAAAGAAGAAGAAGAAAAATTTTCATTTCTCAACAAGTTAACAAATCAATTAACTTTTATTTGAATGTTGCTTACTAGTTTTTATAATTACCTAAGTGTTGAAAATAAAGTTTACAGGTGGCGTATAAACCTGTATTCAAGCTTAATTAATCGCAACTGTATTATATTTTGTTATGTTGTCAATCAACCAATTCTTTATTACATGCTCTCTAATTATGATTAACTAAATATTTCATTTATTTTCGACTGGGAGGAAAACTATGTTGTATTAGAATTAACATTTATGTAATTCAAATAAATCCTAATCAGAATCATTAAACCCCTATAATTGATTTTGTATGTAAAATAAAATTCTTGGTGATTAATAAATTATTTTAAAATCTTGATGTGTTTAATTTGAATTGTGTTTAATTAATTTACGGACCGTACTTGCTTTATTAAGGTTGAATATTTGGCTTTAATCAAGCAAGGTGCCGTAGCTGATTGTTTAATTATCAAATCGTATTAATGTGTAAACTTCTCAAACACCCAATAACCTTTTTGTTAATTTGTCATCTTCGCTCCTAAATAAAACTTGGATTAAAGACTCTACCATCCCCCGGTAGAATTGGATGGATTTTAACTGAAGTAGAATTTATTTATCCTGTTAGGGCTCACACAATTCCATGTCACAAATTTAAATGTGACATATAGGGTGGAGGCACCGGGTTTTTGTTTTGGGTAGACATCTTCAATAAATGGATATCGAGCAGATAATTGATAAAAAAACATAGAAATACGATTTAGTTAAGATGCGTGTTTATAATATATATTAAATAAAAACCCTCAAAGAAAAACCTTCTTAAGCACGTTTAGTTAATTTACTCTTACATGCTTTAGATGGCTTGGGGATATCTTTATAGATGGGAAACATTTCAAAAGAATCATATAAACCAACGTTTCTCTACTTTTCTTGGCCCGCGAACTGACAAAAATTGTGGAAAAATCTCACGGACCGGTGGATTTTATTTTAAGAAAAAACTTTTACTAGGTATTTAAGAACAACTTATGCAGAATTTTTTTAACACGGACAAATAAAAATTCTCCGCGGACCGGTGCCGGTCAGGCGGTTGAGAAAAGCTGACATAAGCCATTAACTTATAAGTACATACTAATGCTTGAAGTATTTATATTTAGTGAAATTAGCTCTAAACATAGACTACATTTAAATTAGTTACAAAATACTGTAATCTATTTATATTAATAACTGAAGTTTTATTTAACTGAATAAACTTAATTTTCCCTCGTGCCGGTACTCCAAGATTTGTAAATAATTAAGTAAATTTTGTGACGGTTGTTAGCAAATTTTGACATTAAGAAAATTTTATAATTAAGCAAATTTGAAGAATAATTAAGTAAATTTTGACACTATAAGTGATTTTGGTCCAAAAAGTTCTATACGAAATATATGCAGGCGAAAATAGACTGGCGTTAGCCTTGAAAATCTCTTACTAGACCAACTAGAGACAAGGAGTGATTCTGTGAATCATGTTTTCTCACGGTCCCCAACGCCACGGATTCCAAACAGAAACCCAACAAAAATCCGTCTTGGTCTCATTCGTTCTTGGGTCTGATTGGTCGACAAATGATTTTCAAGACAATTTTAGTTCATGTTTAGCTTCTTGTATTTCTTATGGATGTTTCTCACCAAAACCACCATAATAGTGCAACTACTCATGAACAACAATCTGGAGTTCATTCATTCGAAGCCTGTTTCAATAACTTATCAAAATTCGATCAAAATTTGTCTAAAAGGATTCTATAATCTAAAACATTTAAATCCAATCTTATGCTTTTTGAGACTATTACTTTGAAATATCTAAGAATCTATTCAAGGAAACCACCACCTCTAGCTTGAAAATCTCTTCGAATACACTACGATTCCGGTCACTGATAATGTTAATAGCCCTAACCTTATCAAACTCTACAATTGATATTAAATAACCCCCCCCCCCCCTCCGTGTACAAATTTTCATTAACGCTGTAGACACTTTGTTAACGCTGTAGACGTTTTGTTAATGCTGTAGACAGCATATCAGAATTTTAATCCGAATAAATTCTCAACAGAAAACCAGAGCAAAAAGACCCACACAGATATTGTCATGAGGAAATTTGTACTCGTACTAGTTTAGTTGTACGCTTGATATGTAAGCAGTTTGTTTGTTAGACGAAGTAGTTGGAAAAAAATAAGTCTTAGAGTTAAAATGTAGAAATAATCAATTATCGTGAATTGAACTCTATTGTATCTATTTAAACTTTGAACAAATTCTTTTACACACATCCAGGGGCCACCGATCCATGCAACAGCGTTATGAGTGAGTTGAGTAACGCTGTCGTTAGTGTATGTGTGAGTAAATAGACCTGATTGGTAATTAATCAATAATAAGTAAAAGCGTACTGTACAATACCGTATAAGTATGGATAAAGAAAGTATATCTGATTGGATTTACATTAATCATGGCGATAGCAAATTTAAAAAAAAAGTACGTTACAGGTGAATACATTAGATGAATGCAATTTACCATAAGAAGAGTTAACGTAGTGTGAGATATCGATGGTAATCTTGATAGGAAATTATCTAGTCAAAGAAAGTAAAAAGGACACACAGCTCTCACAGGAAGGGATAGTCAGTAACAAGAAATTTTAAGTTGCAGAATAAATCCCTGCTAGTTAGTGTCTTGAAAATAAAATCATGAGTTAAATTAAATTATAATTAATTCCAAATAAAATCATAAATAAATTAAATTGTGAAATGAGTATCGGAAGTTAGCTACGGGACGTAGTAGTGCACAGTATTCGATAATAATTAAATAATTCGTTAAGCTTGAATTCTTTGAATAAAATAAATTAAATTGATTACGCAACAAGTTTATTTATTGATATAAATTAAAATATAGTGAAATGAATGAATAAGGTAATGGTGCGTGATCTAAATTAAGTTTATGATTGTAAGAACAACAAAAACTGTTGATAAATGATTTGGGAACCTATTTGACGAACTTCAACGCCATGCTTAGTAATCTATTTGCACGTAGTGATTGCATACAAGTACTACTTTAGTTTATTATTTTGAAAAGGATTATTAATTTTGAATGCACAAATTATAATTTTATTTGCATGTACGCATTTCCTAAATCGTTCTCAATACATTTGGTTAAGTTTATGTATTTCTTTTATTAAGTAGCCTTGACTAAGGAAAACGATTGGTAGATGCTACGGCTGTACGGCACATTTTTTAGTTTAATGATAATTGTGGTTGACCTGGTCATATAAAGTTCGATACCGCGCTGGCAACATTAACAATTACTGAGTCTTGTGTTTTACTCTAAACAGTGTGAGAAAATTGGCGATTATTACGTCATTTAGTACTAGACAAATTAAAGTAGATATTAAAGTGAATCGCATTTTGTAGTTGTTATACGAAAAGGTCCTGTAGTGTAGGAACGGATCCCTACGTACCCCATTAAAAGGACTCTCTTACCAGTCGCGTTGATCATAAAATTCGTTCCCGAAAAATAACGTGACAATATTACTTCCAAATGCATATTCCTTGTATAAGTTATTTTATTTATATAGTATACGGATTTCTTCTATGTGAAAATCGAGTATTAGTCACATTTAAAATCGTTCGGATAAAATGATATTTGTACTAACCTGACATTCCTGATCAGCACAAACGTTACCAATTGCTAATAGACCACTATTACCAACTGTACCACAAAATCTACATACACCCGATGCACCTGAACCGCGAATACGGGCAACTGCTGCTGCAGTGCTACCACCTTCGCGAAACTCAACAAGCGCTTTCAAAGTTCGTGCATCAGCTAAAGCGAGAAGCCAAAATAATTTTGTACGACCACAACCTTCGTGTAATTCCACCTATAAATATTTAATAATGATAATACATGGTAGTATTACTTAAAGACGTATATAACTATTAATTATTAATTAGATGGGTTAATCAATTTTCAAACCACCTATAGGTGACATGTAACATCCAATTTGCCTAAAAAGCGAGCCAAGGTAGATGCGCATTTCTGGCGTAGGTGTCTTAGCCGTACTCTCTTAACCTCAGTACTCTCTTCTTCAGCGTATCATTGTTTAACGAGTTTGATCACTGCATCACGCCTGGCCCATTCCAACTATTTTAAAATCTTCTATTAATGTTACATGTTTAGCAAATAGAGTTCTTCCATGTAGACGAAATTGACAACCCACGTGAAACAAGCCAGTAGATGTTTCCACCTCAACAATCGAAATAGAACTATATTGTATAAGAACTTTAAAAATAAAATTCTCTTAAAATTAACCCCCCTTAATTCATCTCTTCTATCAGCTTAACACACGCCAATGGAAGTTGTATAATGAAAATGTATTTCTTAAAGACGTATATTACTATTTATTATTAATTATATGAGTTAATCAATTTTCAAACCACCTATTGATGAAATGTAACACCGAAGTAACTTAAGAAGGTGGAGGGGGGGGTTAATATTAAGAGATTTTGATTGTTAAAGTTCTTATAAAATATAATTCAATTTCTATTGTTGAGGTGGAAAACAGTGGGGGGCGGGGTTAATATTAAGAGATTTTGATTGTTAAAGTTCTTATAAAATATAATTCAATTTCTATTGTTGAGGTGGAAAACACCTACTGATTTATCTCGCTTGGATTGTCCAACCTGTCTACCTGTAAGAACTCTGTGGCCATGCCTGATCAAGTGGTGCAGTGATCAAAGTCATTAGACAATGATGTACTGAGGACGACTAAGACACCTATGCCAGAAATACGTATCTGCCCTGCCTTGCTTTTTGAAGTTAATTGCATGTTACAAGTCAACAATCGGTGGTTTGAAAATTGATTATCTCATCTAATTATAAATATTTAAATTATGCGAGACTAAAAATTTATATATAATTCGAACATACTTTAATTGCCTCTTCTTCTTCTTTACAGACTTGTCGCTGATGAAAGCGCATACGTCGATGTAAATGTAGGATTCTATCACAGTCTGCGCATAAATTGCCACATGCATCACATTGGATGACTGCATTCGTTTCGCCATCATCGTGATTACTACAGATAGGACGTGGTGGCGCCACGTTACCACTAATTTTATCTGATAAATCAGGTTGCTTACTCCATTGACCTAGATATAATATAAGCAAAATATTTCTTTATGAATAAGCAGATATTTTTGCAATGATTATTTATTCTTGCCTGATGATAATCTTTCGACATGATCTTTATCCAAAACACATAAGGATGCTAAAGCTAACCATAATGTTGGTGTTCGTAGACATGTACTAGGTATTCTTTGTTCATCGCTAAGATGAGTCAGATATAAAATATTCTGAGCGATCGCACCTTTAGTAATATTGCCCCAAACTTCCGATAATTTCCCCTGAAAATTGATCAATTTTAATTTGTTTTTTTTTTTAATATAATTCAGAAAATATTTTTTTTATTAATAGAAGCTTGGTAAGATATTGTTTGTGACCAGCGTTTCATTTAGGACAGCATGTACCAAATTTGTAAAATAAACGTATTTTTCATAGTTTATTAATTGGTGTAGTCGCATTGTACGAGTCCAACAAGCGCGCTACTAATACGTGGCTTGCAATGCAGTTTGAAATACTTGTACTACGTTGCCATATAGTTGTTAATAATTTATGTATTATTTATTATACACAAAGTTTTAGATTCATATTTTTTTATTTGCGTGTCATAATTTACACCTTACATCTATTATTTTCCGATTTGTAAATTAAACTCTTTCAGTTAGTGCAAAAAAAGTGTTATTTTGAATAAGTGATTACTCTATGCCATAAAGAGAGTATAAGAGCTATGAATAGAATAAATAGTACGTAATAAGAAGAAGGATTTTAAGAATCACAAATGTATAAAATATTTTCAACAATTTAAATCGAGATAAAAGTTTCAGATGGACGTTCAAGAAAATATCAGACAAAATATACATTGCATTATTAATCATTTATTTCATTTAGCTCATAATAAGTTGTAAATTAACTGCATATTAAAAACTAATGTGACAATGTGGCAATTTCACAATTTAATCAGAACGTAACGTGAATACTACAGCGTAAGCTCAACTTCACTTATCGATCCGGAATCAAACATCGTGAGTATCGCGTATTCATAGCGCGCTTGATGCGACTACATACATTAATTGGAAGCATTATTATTTTATTTTATTTCCCATCACAATACCGTAAAATTAATAATTTGACGGACCCAATAAACCTGATTCTCATTTTTTCAAATTATAACTTAAGAAATAAGCAAACTTACCGAAGCCAAATCTTTAATAAGACAGACAATAACTTCTGCTAATTTTCTACTAACGCAGCCTCTAAGCCACCATCGCGATCCAACATAATCACGAGGATGTATTGACGTTGCCAGTGTTACTGTATTTATTTCCTTCATGCCGCTACTATTCACTCCACTTTTACCTTTTACTTTTACTTGTACCATAAGCGATTTTGCGATGACACTTAGAAATACATCAAGAATTCCAGCCCTAAACAGTGCAATAATTAGATAGATAGTAATATATTAAGCAAAAACGTTCACATAACAAAAACTAAATAAACATTATTGCTTACGTCAAGAAACAAATATATACGACATAAAACAGTTATATATAAATCATAAAAATCGTAAAACTCGCTCAGTGAATACAGAGCACACTCCCACAGTACGGCAAATATTTCCTTTTTAAAAAGATACTTATTTGAATGAAGCTAATCGGGAGTGCGTTATACAAAAATTTTTCCCTGTGTGATGTGATGCTTATTTCGAATAAAGAAAGCGAATGTTTAAAATTTACCAATTACCAATTATTAAAATTTCTCATTTAAACGTTGATTGTATGTAAATTTGCATGCATTAAGATGTTATATTTTGAATTATTCGCTGTGTACATATATGGTATAATATATTGTACACCTTTTAGAAATTGAGATGAACCATTCATGTATACCAACGAAGCAAGGGACTTTAACAATCAAAGTTCACCTCGTATAATACTTACATTGGGGTTTTTTTCTTAGAAGCATCGGATAATTCTAAAGATAGCCAAAGTTGCCTCTACAGATCTTAATAGAAAAGGAGACTTTAACAATCAAAATTAAACCCTTAACACATGTGGCTCATCTCCAGTATAAGAGTACGTACTAACACGATATATGAAGATATGTAAACAGTTTCCAAAAGGTGTTAATTCGTTCAAATGCATAACACATAGCTGATACAATATATTATACCATATCTGTATACAGCGAATAATTCAAAATATAACATCTCAATGTATGCAAACTTACATACAATCAATGTTTAAATGAGAAATTTTAATGATTGGTTTGCACCGGCATTCATAGTGTAATGGTTAAGTGTCGGATTCATAGTTCGATGCAATGAGACCTTACGCCTATATTTGGAATAAGAAAAGGTGTTGATAACAGCTATAATCCTATGCTAGAAACACGTGTCCACCTTGCCACAATTTTTACAAGTAATTATTAAAATACCCTTTTCATTGTAATTTTCGAAATAACACCTACTTACTTAAAAATTCGTCTTACTGCGAAAAAGTAAATACTGTTTATAAATCTTTATTATTTTATTTTATCATTTGTTTCATTTAATCTGCCTCGATTCAGAGAAGACAATTTTTGATTATTAAGGGTGGTGCGGTACCGTTAAATCCCTAGACAAATTTACGATTAAATCTGAAAGGATACGCATCTCAACACATCTTTATTCTAAAGTGTTGGAAAACTTGGGATTATAACTTCATTCAGTAGTAGGTAAATTAAAGTGCGCATTAATGTGAATCGCGCATTTCGCAGTTATTGTAGAAAGAGATCCTGTAGGGTTGGTGATAATCGCTACGTCTCCTATTAAAGAGGTTCCCTATCTCCCGTCGCGTTTGAAAGCAAAATATTCCCCCAAATTTAAACGCAACAATGTACTGGATGAATGAGCTCAAAAGAAGATCTAGAATATGTGGAAAGAAAGAGGATAATGGGTGACAGAATTGGGTGACAGAATGCGAAGGGGTTGAGTGGAACGAGGAACAAAGGCGTACAGCGTGTTTGGGGCCGGGTCCCGATATGATGGTATGGAGATAATACGAGAAATAACGAATGAGATTACAAAAAGAAAAGGCTGAAAGAAAGACAAGAAGAAAATGAGGACTTATGCGGGTTACGAGGAGAGAAAAAGTTAGAGAGAGTGGATCTTAGTTGTGGATAACCTTCCATCTACTGTGATATAGATATGGAATTATAGAAATTGAATTCTTTTTACTTATTTATTTTTTAAGTCTGAGTTGTTCATTTCCTTCCCTTGACACCATAGGGATTTGAAGAAATTATTTAGTTACAGTGGTATCTCGGTTCATGAACTAAATCCGTACCTGGAAGTGGTCGTAATCCGAACCAACTATTCTCGTCAAATTTGATGCAAATACAATTAATCCGTTCCAGACTGGAAACTTTATTTGAGTATTTTTTTTTTTGTTTAAAATGCATATTAAAACATATAACATTAGTTTTAGAAAAATAAATTTATATTAAACACTTTACATGAATATTGTTAAAAGTGAAATAATTTAAGTAAATTACGTCTTTTGTTGTAGTGACAGTCGAGGATGTAAAGGCTAGTGATGTAAAAAGAACTCCGATCGCTAAAACAGCAGATTAGTCTGATTTGGTGGTTTTCTGCACTATTTTAGTATTAGTATTTTTTAGTTTGTTTTTTAATGTGGCATTAACAAAGTTTTCTGGCAAGAGCTTCCGTGTCGGTAATAACGTGTTTCCTTAGATTGCGTCGACAGAGTTGAGTTTAAGATGGTTCATCTCTCGATTTATCGTCCACTTGGCGCACAAAAAGTCGATCTAAAGAAATGTGTCGTTTTATTTGCTGCAGACTTTTTCTAAAGTACGACAGAGCATTTTAATGGAAAAAATTAATTGCCCTATTGGTTACAACCTTGTTAGGGTGGTGCTTCTCAACTTTAGTCCTGTAATTCACTCCATTTATTACACATGTCTTTTAGTATAGCACAAGAAATAGTAACCTCCTCTTCCCCTAACGAATGTTCGTTCCTCCTGCATGATTTATATTTAAAAAATCGATACGTTACGACCAATGAGTATTGGTCGTACACCGAAATATTGTACGTCAAACAAGTTATAATTTGGTCGCCTAAGCTGGTCGTAAACAGAGGCGGTCGTGAACCGAGAGGACAAAATAATTAAGCAATTAGTTTTAAGAAAGTAAATACATGCAAAATTTAACATAGGCAGTTATTGATTTGGCTTGTGATAAAATATTTCGTAAAAAATGATTTATTGGTGCCATTCAAACGTGACTTTAACGCGACATTTAAACGTGGTAAAGAAAGTACCGTTAGACTAACAGCGAACGCTTTTTGAATGGGCCATGAAACTTCAAACCACCCGTCTGCTTAACTAAATAGTTAAATTGGACGACATCCTGCTGCTTTTCGAAGTATATAGACACTGCAAAGGAATCACTCTCATTCGAACCTCGTTTAAGATATCATCTGGTTTTTGGTCTTCGAGAAATTAAATGTTTGTCGAGAAATTAAAAGTTGCTCCAGTTTCGTCCACAAGAGACAAAACTTCGTTCTCGAGCTTTAGCCGACTGAGAAATTTAGCTATTCATTAACAAAGACAATTCATCATTCACTAGTTAAATTAAATTATATATTGTTTATTGTGTCAATTCTTATTGTATTTACTGTTAATTAAAATTACTATAGTAAAAGCGTGTTATAAAAAATCGAGCTTGTATTTAATTTTACATGAACTAATAGTAGTATTTAGACATTAAATAACCACCTTCTCACAATTCGCGAAATATCCATAATAAATCTGAACTAACCCACGCACATTATACAACGAGGTTTCCACTGTATTTGTTATGTGTTCAATTTATAGGTAGCGATATATGAAGCAATTTTAATTTATTTTATTTTAATGTAGAACATATTGTATGAGGAATATTTAGAATAAGAAATGTTGTAATAGTTTTTAAACTACTACAAAATAAAGGTTTTATTATTATTAATTTTTCATCAATTCTTGATTACTATTTCTATGGAAATAAATATTAGAATTGCACCGTATTCAAAATATACAGATAAGAAGACCGAACCTGCCGTTGTTCAAAGACGTTGAGGCGAGTGAAGATTAAAGATCATCTAGGTCCACAGCTCGGGTGTTTGTTATTTGGGAAACTTTATGGACCATGATTCGTCTCTGTTGTCGCAACTTTATGGACCATGATTTCCACATATTCACTATTCATTTACGTATCTTATGTGAGATATATGGGACCTACCCAAAAATATCCAAAAGCTTTTGGAGCATACAGTACCATTTAACTTCAAAATGACGAACGTTTTACTAATTACCTGTTAGTATCAAATCGGTCCGAAGCACCTTTTCCAGTTAGTGATACAATGCTAAAATCTCTTGGAGGTAATTGTTCCACTCCAACAATTTTCGCGAAAGATTCTGGAGGAATTTCTGGCAGGATACGTTTTAATAGAGAAGTTACCTTAAAAAAATATAATGAAAAAGCATTTACAATTTGTGTCATTAAATTAAAATTAATAACTTAAAGAACGATATGCCATATGCAAAAGAAATCAAAGTTTTAAACTAATTAAAACACTTCGGCAGCGGTCTACTGACGCCTTAATTACTTTATTACATATATATTCGTGTTGAGATTATCTTCATATTTAATTACAACATTAACAGAATACATTATGTTTGGACAAGCAGTAATTGCTGCGAACATTAAAGATTCTACAGCTTTTCGATATGGAACTGAAGGCTTTATTTCATAGCTGTTTCTATTTTTACAAAGTAGTGTTTGAATCAGCAGGCGTTTTGCTTGTTTTAGCTTCGTCTATGTGAAAACGACGAATTATCTTTAAATAGAATTATTAATATGTATAAAAATTAAATTGTATCCTGTATTACGTACAATTTCCAAACCAACGATGTTATTCGGTTCATTCACTGTAATTTCGGAAGTACTTTTCATCTTGTTGATAATTTGATGCAGTATTCCAACGTTATTTGACATGATCAATCCATCATCAACATATAAGATGAGTAGTATTAAATCACGATTAACAATAGCTTTGAAAACGCATTTCCAGATTCAGATTGTTTAAATCCGTATGATTCTAGGAATTTGAAAATTTACGGTTCCAGCATCTCGGGGCTAGTTTGAGCCCATAGAATGCCTTTTTCAATTTGCAAACTTGATTATTCTGATTTTCAATTCCTAACGGAGGATCCATGAAGATTTTTTCCTTTAACTTAACATGTAGAAAAGCTGTTTTGATATCAAATTGTCTTCTTCTTCTTGTGCCACTTCTCATCGAAGATTGGCGATAACTGTAGCAAAGTCTTCTCTTTTTTGGGCTGTGCTTATTAGGGTTTCTGCATTCATGTTGGTCCACTCCCTAATATTTTTCATCCAGGACAATTGTCTTCTGCCTGGGCCTCGTTTTCCTTCTATTTTTCCTTGGATAATAAG
>WYDF02296219.1:0-15893 GCA_009867245.2 Adranes taylori | reverse complement strand
GGGTCCTGTTGTGCAGCAGGAGATGTGGATATTCTTGTTTTGTTTTTGTTTCTTTTTTCATTTTTATATATATTTTTTTAATTTGTTTAAATAATTTTTTGTTTTCTCTCTTTTGTCTTTTATATTTTTTCTAAGTTAATGCCTCTTAAAGAAAGGATGTTGGTATCGTATTGAGGATTTCTTGGAGGATTTAGGGAGGCTTTACGCTTTACGCCGTCACTTTTGGACTTTCCAAGTCAACTTCAGCGTGTTGTATGCTATCGGGTTGCTTTCTTGTGTCCTACTAGTCGTCCTATCCTGCTAGTCGTCCTCTGAGAGTTGATATTAAATTAGCTCGTTTTTTAACTCTGACTAAGGCGAAGTCTAGGTCATTTTTCCAGTTGAAACTTCTGTTGAAAGTTATGGCTAGGAACGTAACTTCAAACATTAATGTGATAGGTTCTTCCCATAGGCGGATTTGAATATCAGAAGGGTCCCGATGTCTACTTTTTGTGTAATTTGGGCGTTGGATTAGAATAGCTTGAGTTTTGACGGGATTTGGTGTTACTCGCGATTTATCTGCTCAGTCAGAAAACGTGTTAAGGTAATTTTGGATGCTGTGGCCAAGACATTATGTTTGAGGCACGCAGGCCCAAAAAGCCGTGTCATCGGCGGATAGAGCACTGTGACAATATTGAGTTTAAGGTTGAGGCATATCATAACAATATGCAATGTAGAGTTGTGGGGCAAGTACAGAGCCTTGTGGGACACCAGGTAGACGATGAATTTGCCTAGATCACTAATCTCCTACTTTGGTATGACTGGAGCGGTTGGATAGGTAGGATGTGATGAATTGGAGAGTTGTGGGGTAGAATAAATTAAATACTATGAATTTCCTAGTCAGTCCGGCGTGCTGAGTTCAGTTTTGTCAGTCCTATCCAGTCTAGTCCTGTCATCAGTCAGTCCTGAGTTTAAAGCCTGGGAAATGTCCAGGAAAACTGCTAAGGATGAGTGACTACTGTTTAGAGATCGGGTTACATCAGTTTGGAATTTTAGTTGTGGGTCGTGGGTAGAGCGAGATGCTCTATATCCAAATTAGTTGTCAGTCATTATATGGCTTGATTCGAGCACGCTTCTCAGACGAACGGTCACTATCCTCTCAAAAATCTTACCCAAGATATTGAGGAGAGTAATTGGCCGGTAAGACGAGACATAGCTCAGGTCTTTATTAGGTTCATAATGATGTTGGCAGTTTTCCAAGGATTGCAAAAATATCGTACTAAAAGACATTTAGTATATATTTTGGAAAGGAGGCAGGTGGGGAATGTTTCTTGGGGAATGTTTCTGAGAATTCGACGTGTTAGGGTATCATTTCCAGGAGGGGTGCTTTTGCCTGCCTTTAAAGTTTCGAAGATCTCGTATGTTGTAATAGGAAAGGGGTTGTCGTCAGATTCTGGAAAATTGTTGTCAAAAAAGTTTGCAAAATGTTCAGCTAATTGCTCCGGCGAATTTATGAGTTTACCTTGGGATCTTTTAGTTGAAATTTTGGATACCTGTTAGGATACCTGTGCTGATACCTGTTAGGACTAGGAAGTTTTGCCAGAATTTTTTGCCATCTCGGTAATTGAGTTTATATGTGGCTTCGATCCAATACTCCTCGTTGTACTCAATTGTTTTGTGTCTAATTAGAGCCTTGAGTCTGTTCCACTCAGTTCTGGTTGCAGGATCCCTACGTGACAGAAATTGTCGATAGATTTTTCTTTTCTCTCGGATTCGGGTCATGCTGACAATATTTGGAGGAGTGGGTGTCTATTTAATTTTACTTATTTTATGGGAATTCTCTCGTGAGTGGACTCCTGAATTAGGTTTGTTAGTGTGAGAACAGCTAAATCGACTTGAGTTGGGTTATCCATTTCTGTGTTAGATGGAGTGTTTTGTGCTATTTTATGTTGAAAATACTGCCAGTTGGCATTTTGACAATCACGAATTAGGATTTGTGTAATTCGTCAATATAGTCAATGATAGACATGCCTGTGTGACCAAAAATGTTGGGTTTGTGTTTCGAATTCGTTGTAGAGGAAATTGTATAACACACCTAGATAGAATATTAGCATTGCCATTTGAGTGTAGTCACCAGAATCTCAGTGGCGCGCATTAGAATTGTCCATTATTACTGCTTTCGGAAAAGTCGCTATATACTGAATGAGGTCTTACAAAATATTAATTTCCTTTTCTTTTGTTTTACGTAGGAAGTGGAGGAGAAACCTTTAAAAGGCAAAGGATGCCCGTGCATGTGCATCCGACAATGTGGGAATTCTACCGCACTAAAACTTCACTCCCTGTTAGGATTGTATAGTTAGGGAGATTGTAGTCTTTATTTGAAGCAGGCTTTATGATTTATCGTCCTCTTCAGTCTGGACCTGGTAATGAGTAGAATATTTTTAGAAATTGTGGTAAGCTGATTGCTTGCAGGGAACATAGCATAAGGTATAGTATTCGCTTTACACCAAGGAAAACCTGCAAAAACCTTGGCTAACCATGGGCAACTGATGAGGGAGTTTGGTTTAACGGGGTGAGCATTTTGCTGGTGGTCTTGTATAACTTCTAGTTGTACCCGCTTGGCTGCGGAAGTGGCTGCTAGTTGACCTAAAATGCAAAATAAGGATATTGATATTTAGGAGATCATCAGGAGGTCCTGCGTTGTTTGGATGATTCGAGCTGGCGGATGAGGAAATGGTCAGCTTGGCAGTTTGCTTCGCTGATGACTGGCCTTCCAATCGGAACGGAGAGCTTTGTGGGACATCTGGTTGTTTTCTGCATTACGGCGAGTCGGATATTTAGACTGGAGAGATTTAAGACGATTTATGATAGGTTCAAGAGAACAATGTTCATATAGAAGTAAACTTGGAAATCAAAAGTGTATCCTGTGGATTTTCCGAAGAATTCTTCGTTCACAAGTTGTGAGTCTGTGCGCTTGCGCATTTGAAAGTGTGGAGTATAGAAGAGCTCTGTAGTCTATCAGTGGCATAATGTAAGTTTTGTAAGTGTGAGGTTTTTGATGACAGCCTGTAAAGCGTCTCTCAGAAAGATTGTTGTTTAGATCAGAATTTCAGTTGAAAGTTCTGTTAAACGTGACACCTCGATAACAGATTTAGTCTTTTAACGAAATGGATTCATTCCAGAGTCGAAGTCTAATGTGAGCATGGTTTTGATGTTTCTTTTTGATATGGTTGGGATGCTGAATGTAAATTGCTTGAGTTTCACTCGGGTTAGGGGTGATGAGTCATTTTTGCTCCCATTTTGGATAATTGTATAAAGTCAACTACTGATGACGGTTTGTAGTTTCCCCTTTTGGGGTACATGCCCAGTAAGCTGTATGATCAGTGTACATGGCATAATGAGTATAAGGTGAAGTTGGTGTTTGGAGATCATGACAGTGCTTAATGTACCAAAGGGGACCAATAATAAACCCTTGGGAGACCTCAGCTTAAAAGTGGATAGGTCTGGATAGGGTGTCTCCTATTTTAATTTGGCTTGTACGGTTTGGTAGATATGATTGGACTATCCTCAGTGTGCTAAAGTGAAGAATGTGACGCACATGGAGTTTCCGAATCAGCCTAGCATTCCAAACAGAGTCAACGGTATGACAGATATCAAAGAATACTGCAAGAGTGCAGTGACCATTGTTTAGAGCACTATTTACATCAGTTTGAAATCTGAAGAGTGGCCGCCTTGGGGCTTAGTGAGTTAGTCTCGGTTTTCAAACCCGTCATACTTGTAATACAGAGAATGCTGATGATCCCTTGTACTAATGCATGAAATGGCGCCAAACACCTTGAACAAACCGCTTTCTTAAGACATTTGTTGTGATTTTTGATATTACGTACCTACTAAAAATAATATCTATGTTTTCTTGTCATAGGATGCAGATTCACTTCCATTTACTCTTTATTTAATGAGTAAGTTGTCTGAGGCTGCATGTACGAGAGAATATAGCGCGGTTATGGGTTCCAAAGGCTCTACAGTCGTCGTCATTGCACTTAATGTCTGTATAGATGTTACAATGTTGCCTTAATCTCACCTACTTCTCATATAAGATTCATAATACCTATATCAATAAACGATTGGTATGCAACATTAAAAACAACAACAACTATATGTAAGGCTGGTTGCATTCAAAAACGAATAGTTTATAATACGAATTTTCATTTCAATCAACTGTCGGCTTGTGGCTTAGTGAGTTACTCTCGGTTTTGAAAGCCGTGATACTCCTGATAAAGAGGATGCTGATGATCCCTTATACTAATGGGTAAAATGGCGCCACACATCTTGAACGAGCCGCTTTTTTAAGACATTTGTTATAATTAATGATACTACGTACCTATTAAAAATAATATCTATGTTTGCTTGTCATAAAAAGCAGATTCACTTCCATTTACTCTTAATTTCAATGTTAATACTCTAATTTTTTATATTTTTTAAAGAGCTATTTTCTTAAACAAACTTTACAATCTTTGATGGGGTTAATGTAAGATATAGAGCTACAAGAAAAGCTCACCTGAAGAATCCCATGAGGGCTCGCAAAGCTGACCCTTGGCCTATTATAGTACATTACTGCAAAGTATCAATATGTCAAAGTGCCAATGAAAGAGAAATTGATAGACATTTTACTACAAAAGTACTGCCGGAAAACGATTTTATTTGTCTAAAATATGAAAGAAGTTATTATTTTTTAGACTAATTAGAATGTATAGATATTTTGGTGAGCAGGTGTATATTTTTTTGCAGCTAGGGATAAATTTATTTCTAGAACTGAGCTAGCGCTATCCGCCGTTTTTATTTTCTTAAATAATTAATTGTTATGCTAAAACAATGAAATTTCGTATACAATAGTTCTTTGCATTATGCGGCTAATGCAATGGTCTAGCTTCAACATCATGCAATGCTCTGACAATCAAAATTAAAGAAACTCTTGGATTATATTACAAACAATAAAACATAAACAATACAAATAAGTTTGGTTGTATAGCTTTTTTAGGTATTCCGATTTTATTTGCAACATTTTTTCTGAAATTAAAATATGTTCTATGCTTGAGTCATTTTAATAATTCTTCTAGGAAGAAGAATTCCCTTTCAAAAATTATGTTGTGTATTGTATGAGTTTTAATAGCGTTAAAATTTATCTACAAAAAATGAAAAAACATTATATACTTTATAGATAATAATTTTTAAACATAGACAGAATTGAAAATGTTGCATTTGCTTTCTAAAGATTTTACACAAAGAATTTTATAAATGGAAAGTTTTTTTAAAAATGTTCAAATACTCGTAATAATAGCATAAAAAATCGATAATCTTTGTATTTTATATTTACACTTTATATTCAGTTTTATTTTATTTTTGAAACACATTAGTATTTATTTTATTTAATCCTCAGCTGCAACCAACGCAAAACCACTGATTCCAATAATCGACAGCAAGATTCAAATAAACTTCTAAATAGGGGTATATCATTGAAACTGTGTTTCTTGAGAGCTTCTCTGAAACGTATATTTACATAAATATACTAGGTACATATTCTATGTATAAGAAGTGATTCCTTTGATAAATATAATTCCGTATATAAATAACTTGAATGTGTATTTGACATTTTTTTTTCAAATATGAATTTAGATGCAATACCATATAACTTTGAAGATTGTTTTTTTTCTCTGTTTTGCGCAAAAGGATATGATAATCTTTGATCATACATTGTATCTGAAAAATTGTAGATAAGGAGAGAAAATAGTAGAGACAGCACGTAACCGAGATTTGCTTTATCTATAAATAGCTCCCAAGATGCACATATAAAATAAGCCGGTTTAATATCGAAGGCAAAGTAATAAATCTCAGTTTGGAATTTGTTATTCTCGTGGACGAAGTTTGGTGATCGTGTCCGACACAGTAGGACAAACAATAAACCTAATAAAAATAATAAGACTTGGCAAATATGAACTTTTCGAAAAGTTTGTTCTTTAGCAGGTAGTTGTCGCTGCACGAACGACTCGTGGCATAATGGAATGAAGCCGACGCGCTCTATCCGAACGCGTATCATATTGAAAAAGTGTCAGGCCGAGTAGTATTTTACCTGTTGATTCTCTGACTTCTAGATAGCTTTCGTCTACGGTTCTCGTTTTCGCAAGTTTGAATATAGTAGCGCATTAAAGTTAGACGTTTACCATAAAAACGAGCTCTTTTATACGCGGGTATATCAGTTTGATTAAAAGTGTTTTTTGACGTAAAATGTGTTTGTATTTACTCTAAGATATTATACATAAGAACCGTGTTAACTGAGCTAACTTCATTTGTTTTCAATGTTTCTAATCTATTTTTCACCAACCAACAGAATAAAATTATAGTCTCTGTACAGAGAGGAAACCCTAAATATTCTATAAATCTAGTCTACCCCATACCATCAGAATAGCAACATGGAGGGTGTGGCGAAATATTCAATCTATATTTTTGGGCTGTTACTATCTGGTCTTCAGGACTAACCATAGAAGATAATATCTACGTAAATAGTCAATATAGCTCTATATACATGGGCACAGAAGCTCATTTCTGTATTCTGGGCACAGCAACACATTTAACGTGTATCAACTTATGAGATGCAATGGTTGACTGTGATTGCTGTGAATATGTTTCAATTTTTTTTAAAATTATTTCTTCACATAACTCAATCGATAAATGATTCTTTCATAGATTAAGAATATTTTGTTTACACATTATAAAAGAGCAAAAGAAGCATATAAAAATGGACAGAAACTAATAATGACCTCATTGAAAGCCTCATTAATACATACAACTATTGCCTCATGAGGAGCTCATAACTACAGGCATTTCAAAAAACAGAAGTTTGTAAATTATAGTAAATTCAACGGAATCGATATCCTCATGATATCCTCAAAGGAACAAAATTTAACAAAGTTAATAAGTTACTTGGAAAATAATTTAAAGAATCGCTCTAAAATAGACTTTATTTTCTAGACATTATTGTGTAGACTTTATCTGGACAAAAGGACTTTATTTTATTGCTACAGCAATTTCTTGGAATAATTTTTATATAAATTTTGTAACAAAATAGAGATGAAACTGTATATCTACAACCTAGTATATGTAAAAGATTGAACGGAAATATAGCAGTGCAATAAAGTTTATTGCACTAGAAATTATTGTCACCGATATTACTTAGTCAATATAAATTGAGTTCAGGCACGTTCAGAAAAGAAGGATGGTCTTGCATCAATTAAAAATATAACTATTCAAATGATACAAGGTAGCTATAGATTCGTACTGGCGTAAAATATCTGATGAGTCAATTAAATTAAAACATATGTTAAAAACTCACTTGTTGCGCATCAATTAATCAACCAACATACTCTATTGCTTCGTGAACATCAGTACAATTAATCTTAAAATGGTTAGTTATTTCTTTAAACAATAAATTATTAGTACTGCAGCCAAACCGGTTTATTGCACTTTCCCCGACTGTTTAATCACACCCTTCCAACCCTTCGCGTTTTCGAACCAATACAAATTCAACTTTCGTTGCTACAAATAGGTCTCTCTTTCTGGATTCCAGCGCTTCACATAAGATATGTTCACCTGTTCACAAGTACCATTAGAGGAACGAACTGATACTAACGAACTGAAATTCAAATCTAAAATTCTATTAATAAAAGTCTGAGCCGTCCATTCCATGACTTTTCGCTTTTATATTATCGATCGATCGTGTCGCCCTCTTGCGTACTAATCTTCGAAAAGATGTTTGTTGCATCTTACTTCTGCTCATTAAAAGTCTATCTCCTATATAATTTTTTCAATTATCTGTCTCTAGTATACAAACTTATTCGGGTACTACTTCATAAAAATTATATCTGTTTCTCCTTTGCTACTAATTTCTATGTAATCGCGGTAAGTTTCTTTTTTCCTCTGCCATCTACAAAGTGTACCTCTGTCCTAACTTCTTACGCGAGTTACATATGGAGTGTATCTATAAGTTCAAATAAAATATATCTGGATTTCCTATAGATCTTCTATTTAAAATATTTATAGATCTTTACATTAGAATCCCAAGAAGAAGTCTAATAGCTTTTTGGCGTTACAATACTGTCAGTAAAAATACTGACCGTATTTATTTCATTCTCCATCAGTATTTTTCAACCCTACACAGGTCATTCCAAATCGTTATTATTTTCTTCAGTATTGTCCTGGTAGTGGATCAATGAATACAATGGATTCTCGGCAAAAAGCGCGCTTGACAGTAATTTTGGTTTCCTTAAGTGGATGTTAAGCTAACACTAGAGATAAATTATGTGGGGGTTGATATTAAGATGCTTTGATTGCTAAAGTTCTTATTAAAACAATTCCGTTTCGATTGTTGAAGGGAATAAATCACCTACTGTTTTATCTCAATTGAGTTGTCAATTTCGTCTACGTTATTAGAACTTTATAAATTTTACAAAAGAAATGTTAATAGAAAATTTGAAAATAGCTTAAGAGGGCCAGTCGTGATGCAGTCATCTAAATGGTTAGACTACGGATTCACTGTAAAAAGAGGGTACTAAAGATGCCTACACCTAATGTTAGAAATACGCATCTGCCCTGTCTGGTTTTTTAAGCGGTGCTTTAAGAATTGATTAACTCATCTAATTATCGTCTTAAGTATTATTTACGTCGTTAGTAATACTATTACACACAGTCTCCTTGTTTTGAAATTGTTGGAAAGTAGAAGGGGGTAATTTAACACTTGGATTCCCAGAACTTGATGAATGATTATAATATGGACTTAGAAGGTATCCTTGCTAGTCCTCGTTAATTTTTAATGTTCCTTGCAAGGCGTCAAACAGAATATTGTTAATTGCTTTTTCAGCAAAAGTTGTTTGCTGAGCTTCTAACTTTCCCATTTTTTCGCCTCATGCGATATGTTTTGTCTCATGCGGTAGATCATTCCAAGAGAGAACGAGTCTTTTGCAGAAACTCATGTTGTCGAGCCAACAGCGTAATCACACATTTCCATTAGATGTTAACTTAATGAATACTAATGTATAAAATTGTTCTAGACAGGTCAACAAATTTTGGTCACCTGTCTACAACAATTTTATACATTAGATTTTACGGGGCCAATACAACGATATTCAAAAAAGTAAGTTAATGAATACTTATCAAGAAAAATTGTTGACTCCAGGTAAAGAATTATTTAATAAGAAATTATCAGCTGTCCGTACAACTGCCGAAAATGCGTTTGGAGTTTTGTCTAACAGATTTGGTGTTTTCCAAAAACTTCTGAACAACCATTAAAGGCAACATTAGTTACCATGGCGACCTGCATCTACATAAATTTCTTGCGAAGGGAACTAAAATATCTTTGCTATATTTTAAATATATAATTTTTATTTTCTAGATATATTATTTTACAAATTTAATAGCCTATTCTGTGTCCGCATAATGAGTAACCGGGAATTCTTTATTTGGTAAAAACCAGAGAGCAAGATACATTCATGATTTTGGTACATATAACACATTTCAAATGTATAATTTGTTTTTGTTTTATTCATCTATGTCGTACATGATGAGTTGCATAATTTTGAAACGTTTCAAGTAGTTCGATGAACTTGTGGCATCAACTGTTTACTTCTATTCACCTCAGCACCAACAACAAATTCATCATTAACTAATAATTTGTCATCCATTTCAGAAAATAAAAATTATATAAGAATTGATATTTAAAAATTCCAAGTAAAAAAATTACGCTACACCGAACACAAGTCACATCAGTCACAAATCACATGATACTGACTTACTGATGCATTCAAACACTACAATCTCAATAATATTTTCGGCTTTTCGGATTTGTAGTTTTGAATATTTGGACAAGAACTAGAACACTACGAATAAACCAATCCATACGATATTTACTGAACCAAAATTCCTAGAAAAGATAAAGCACAAAACTACAAGAGCCGATCTGATATTGGCAAGTAGCGGCGTGGCGTGCCTTCAAAGTAAAAGATTTGTAAAAAACTATTTGCAATTGTTCCTGCGTAATTTTTAATAATCGTTTCTTTGAAGAACAACAGTAGATTAGTGGATATTAAAAAAGATTGAATATGGCAATATTGATGTTTTAATTATGTGTACCTTCGAAGAAGGTGATTAACACTCTGTTTCGAAAGATCTAGTAAATTTACAAGAATGCGTATTTACATTTGCAAAGGGGATGTTATCTCATTGTTCTCTACTAAAGTAAATGGACTAGCCCAAAGTTTAATAATTAAAATAAATCTCCGACTGTGTCGGTTTTGCAGAGCTATACTATATGTGTTTTTAAGTACTATAGCAATTTAACTATATGAAAAGTTTCGCTAATAACTATTAGCGAATTACAATTATTGGAAATACCTAATGTGAATAATTACACTAATATAATTACCTTTTCAAAATAAAGTTTATGACGTCAAATATTCATTTATTTGTATTTACTTCATTTCTAACTTTGTCCATTTGTCTATTTCAGTGCCATTTCTACTTCAATAGAATTATAATAAAATATGACTGATAAATATTTTCACAACCACATTAAAATATAAATCTATTGCTCCAGTTGGACGTTAGAAAGATGAAAATTCTAATGTATACGATGCGGATAAAAAAATGCTACAGTCCGTTGCAAATATTCATATAACTCTTGCACTGAACTAAATTTATTTCTGGAGATATATTCAACAAGATAATCGTCCGTACGTGATAGAACTATTTCCTACTCTCCCCATATCTTGTTTTACTTTCAACTAATTAGATTCAATGTTCTGGGTATCAATTTGTCAATTATTTGAGTATCAATTTGTGGATTGCTTTCATAAATTCTTTATCCCAGTTTTTAGCGTGGTCGAAGCGTTTCTTACAGTCGTCAGCACTAAATTGAGCAAAAAAACATTTATATATCTGCTGAAAATCTTTATATTGAAGTGCTGTCCATACTAATTCAATAAGCTTCAAATCTGGGTGGTTGGGATGTAATCATTTTTAACGTCATCCTCATCTACTTACACTATCAGTAACTGAAATAATTCAATTTTATATTATCAGGTCTACTCGAATTTAGTTTTCTAAATAATTGTCTTTCACTTTAATAACATGTGGACAACATTTCATCCAGTCATCAATTGTAATTGAGGAAAATTTTTCGTCTGCTAGAGTTTTAACGTCTGTTAGAGTTTCTCATTTAAATGAAGCATTTTTCTTTCCTATGTTGTTTTGACTTCTGCCCATTAAATTGGATTTAAATACGGATGGTAGTGTGCAAGCTTATAAAACCACATGCCAGTTATCTTCGGGTAGACGGTCGAATTTGTAAACAACGTGTTATTTTATATTATTTTTGATGACTTCATATATTATGATATGGTGCATTATTAGTGACAAAAACACAATTCGGAGGGTGAGTTGGAATCAGCTTCCCTGTAAGCCACTTCCCATAATTTTCTGAGTTTATGTCATCATGGTAGTCTCCGGATTTGGTTCTAGATTTAAAAATCAAGAGACAATTTGGAATGAAGCCTATTTTACCACCAGCGTGAACAATAACTAATCGATTGCCTTTGGATATGCATGATAGTAAACAATTAGTGGTATTGTATGTCCAACTTTTCGAAGTAGTATGACCTGCGTGACTGTACGTTCTGTCTAAAAAGGCAATCTTGGCTTCTATAGTATTTGATTTTGTCTAGTTAATTCAGTCTAAAAGCGCGAATATCATTTTTTCCTATAAGCAACCGTCGATTGTCCTTCATGTAAATCCAAGTTCTCCGATAATTTGATGCAGGGATGTATGTTTTCCGGAAAAGTCGTATTCCGCACTTATTTTTGCAACTGGGCCAGAGTAACTTGTCATCCTTCGCTTTTATGAAAATTTTAAATTAATTTTCTAATGACCATTTTTCCCCATTCTGGTAGCTTGCTTTTTGCATATTTTGACACAACACTCACAAATCACGGTATGCAAATGCTAACTGCTAGCTGCTAAGATGAACTGGTCAAACCCATCTGGCGCCAAGATGAATTGGCGCCATACAATATAGTTGAACCGCATATTCTCGGATTAAATATTTACTTCTTTTATACAATTTTGTTGTATTGTATAATAACATATATGATAGGTAGAAATTATTGTTAGAAATCAAATAAAACTAGCAAATATTTCTTTACAAATAGTCTCTGTTTCAAGGTTGCTTTCAAATATTAATGGGCTGTTCTTTTTTCTGTGTGCCTTCTACTTCCTAGGAATTTTGGCTCAAGAAATTTCGTACAAGTTGCAGGCATAGTAAGAAAAGATGAAATTGACTCAGATTCATTAAGAACAAAAGAAAAATACATCATATTATTGAAAAAAAAACCTTAAAACGATTATTTGTAAACTTGATATATTACTTATTTTTACCACTACATCTGAGATAACCATTTCCTTTTGGTACCAGCTGAAATTTACGTGTTGCAACCCTAGTGTCTGCAACATTTTATCAATGGAACATGTTTTCCATAGTTGAAATTTCATTTTGAATCGCATTATTTTGAACCGGCTACAAGACAATAAATCGATCTTGCGCACGCTGCATATTCATTTGTAAGTGCACAGAACCGTAATTATATTATATGTTCGATACTATAATTTACAATTAGATTTTTATTTTTAAGTTATTAACCTGATAGCTTGGATAAAGTGTATTATATTATTAGTCTGGCCTAATATTTTAATTGTTTTCCTTTGACGTGCATTATCGTGTTTTTTTTTGACGGGCATAGCTAACGATCTTTGACCCTCATCTTAAGCTGGCTACAGACATTGCGGCCGCCGGGCAGGCGACCGGACAGGCGAATAGCTTACTAGAAAAACGATATCATTTACATGTCCATACACTTGTTCAGTTCAGTGAAACCTACGATAGCGTCAACAGACGATGCGTTAGCTGCTGTTAGTTTAGTGTCAAGTTTAAGCGTTAATAAAAAAGTTAACCGAGAAGTCTGATGTAAGTACAGCTTGCAGAAAAGGGACAAATACACTCATTTACATTTATTAAATGAGTTGAGATTTGCTTCAAACGACTGGTATAATTATTTAAGAATGGGTGTAAGTACATATTTAACACTTTTATCCAAAGTGGCGCCAATAATTCAAAAACAGGATACTCAAATGAGACAAGCGATTTCACCTCATGAAAGATTGTGTGCGGCGGCAAAACAACGTTTGCCGTGTCCGCTAGTATTATATGAATTGTAATGTGGCATAGAAAGACTAAAATTCTGGATAGCTGCTAATATTCTACAAATGAACTACCTTATCACTATTCAAAATGCTACAATAGAGAGACGAACTCCTGAAGTGCAGGTTTAATATACAAAACCTTTTTTTTGAAATTAGAGATACTACCATGCATTTATTTTATTCTATGATAGAAGACAATAAATGCTCGTTTTCTTGGTATTATGTCAGTAGTTAAGTGTCCGGATAGGAAACTTGGTTTTAAAAAAATATATTTTTAACTTCGATATGACTTTTAATTTCTTTTGTTTTTATTTGATTTTAATAAGTTTAGTTGAATCGTAGATGAAAATAAAGAATAGATTTGAGTTTTTATTTTTATTTCTAATTGTAAACTTTAAAATCATGTTGAAGTTTGGAATGAAGCTGATTCCTGCTCCTCGATTGAAATTAAGTTATTTAAAATATTAAATCCAAAGCAATGTTAAAGCTTAAAGATCTAATTAAATTTAAAAATGAATATTTAATTTTATGCATTATAATAATATAATTTGGAATCATAAATAATGTTGATTTATGCTCCAATAGAAAATGAATTTTAAATATCTAATAAAGTATATACATGTTGAATCTAACAATGTAAAACCAGAATTAAAATAATATTCTAACTAACTTATAATTGAATACTCGCAGTCTGTATAACAATTGAAAGCGCAATATGCGTTTGAGATATTTCTAAGTAAAATGTAAGTGTATCAGTTAGAAACGGAAATGAATACAATCCGATGTCTAATTGTAATATAAAATTGTCATCGACCCAAATTTTGTTTGTACAAAGTAAGTTTTGTCATAAATGCAAGAATAATAGCTTTGGTTTTGATCAAATTTAAATCATTTCCTTGCAGTTGTAGATGTTTTTCATTAAGTTTTTTGTATCAATCTGTTAAATAAGCAATATCGCCCTCATATTTCAATAAATTTTTTCTTACTGAATCGTCTTTGGTTACAAAAATATTTTTTTATTGATTCAAACAGTTCGAAAAATCTTTTTAAAGATTTTCCTTTAGACAGCCAACAAAGTTTCAGTATGTAATAATGAGCGGTTAGAAATTTCGGTTTAAAACTGCTTTCGGATTTCAGCATTACAAAATGGTAAAAGCGTGTAATAAAGTGATTCACTCAAATTGCTTTATAGGAGCAATTTCTATAAATGATTTAAAAATTAGATTAATCAGAACCACTAATTATATAAAATTGAATAAAAAATTAAAATCGCAAAATAAGCAAAATATATTGTTGCTGTAAGCCCAGAAAATGTTCATTGTTCAGCATCATTGGGAAACCCTTATATCGTTCCTTTCATCTTCTTCAAACTTCTCTTTTGTTACAAATCTTTTAAATGAATACAAAGCTGCAGTTTCAGTTTTTCTTTACACATATTAACGTTTGAACTGTATGCATTTTTTGAAACCCTATGCGATAGTTTTGTTCTTATGCATTCCCGTCTATGCGATAAGCTTTTATGTGCAAATGAAACACAAACACAAAAGTTGTTACAGAATTCTGGCACTATTTATTTCTGTCTACTTTTATTACTGCATTACTGTCTTTAGAAAGGTTTATTGTTGTTCCAAAAACAGAACCGTATTTAGTAAAAAATATTTTTCAGTTAAATGAAAAGTTTATGTATAAAATAAATAAGTACGAAAGAAATCTCGTTTGTAGTTCCGTATATTTAATTAGTTGTAAACAAATATAGAACAACTCATTTAGAAATTTCAATCATAAAACAATATAAAAAGATTTCACCAAAAATACAGCTGCAAAAACTAGAGAGAAATAAAAATAAATAAATAAATAAAAAGCTTATAGAATGAACGTTGTAATGGCAAAGAAACGCGCGAGTAACGTAAAAATAAGAAAAGGAAACTTTTAGATCCCGCCCGGACAGGATCTTGCATTAGGAGCTCTACTTCTCAATGCTAGTCGCGTAAAGATAAACTCACTACGGAAGTTGTTCCGAAGAAAACACTAGATAGACCAAGACGCACGAACGCGCATTGGCATCATCTAAAAGAATAAAAAAAAATGTTAAGAAGACTACTGTTAAGAGAGGAACACACAGAGGGAAAAGAAGGTCATTCTTAGTAAGTGTTAGCATTTATTTATTTCGAATTATATATTTATAATAAATGTGGCAATGACATAGCGCATACTTGTGTTACGTGCATTATTGTAATTGTCAAAATTCATTGAATTCAAAGTTAAAACTTGACAAAAAAGGCGAATTTTTTATAGAACTACTAGAAAAACGAGTTTGGTAGATTATTACAGATTAATCACATTTAACTCTTTACTACAGCCAAGGGCAGAAAAATACCATCACAATGGTATGTTTTTCCACTAATGGGTTCCAAATTTCCATTGTTGTAGGTTATAAAATGCAAAAATTTGTAATAATATCAATAAGTTAAAAGAGGATAGATATATAACTGTGTATGAATGTGTATTGTATATGCACGATTTAGTCAATTCAATATTTGTGTTTATAAATACATTGTTTTCAGAAGCGCATTCTTTAAATAAAAGATTTTTGCCGGCTATATTCTGGACTCAT
>WYDF02296208.1:0-15893 GCA_009867245.2 Adranes taylori | reverse complement strand
TCGAAAATTGTAATGAAAAGGTATTTTAATAATTATTTGTAAAAATTGGGGCAAGGTGGACACGTGTTTCTAGCATACGATTATATCTGTTATCACCACCGTTTCTTATTCCAAATATAGGCGTAAGGTCTCATTGCATCGGACTATGAATCCGACACTTAACTCATCTCCAGGCTCATCTCCAGCGGCTCATCTCCAGTATAAGCGTACGTAATAGCACGATATATGAAGATACGTAAACAGTATTTACTTTTTCGCAGTAAAATGAATTTTTAAGTAAGTCGGTGTTATTTCGAAAATTGTAATAAAAAGATATTTTAATAATTATTTGTAAAAATTGGGGCAAGGTAGGCACGTGTTTCTAGCATAGGCCTATAGCTATTATCAACACCTTTTCTTATTCCAAATATAGGAGTAAGGAATCATTGCATCGAACTATGAATCCGACACTTAACCATTACGCTATGATGCCCATACCAACAATTATGTAAATTTCTAATTTAAACATTGACTGTATGTAATTTTGTATACAATAAGATGTTATATTTTGAAGTTTCAAAGTAGTGTTTAAATTTAATTTTTATGTTAGACCGTGTTGACTTAAATAAGGACTTGTGTTAGATCTGTCCGGTTAGTTTATTTGTTAGTTTCTTGTTTCTAGGAAATTGCTATGTTAGTTTCTTCGAAAACTACTTATAGACGTGTTTATGACATTCAAATTGCTTAAAAAAACTAGGTAAGGGTAGATGCACACATTTCTGGTATTTGGTGTAGCTTTCGTCAATACCCTCTACTCCGCAAATTGCATCACTACACCGGCTTACGAGGCCGGCGTTTAACAACTGCGTTACCACCTAAACAATTTGAAACATTCTATGTAATGTGCATTTGTAGCATGGTACACACGATATTTGATATTTACATGCAGTTTAAGAAGCTACTAACGATGGGACAATTTATGAAGTTGGACACAAATCCATACAATGTATATTCGTTGTACCATTTTCGGGTCTCAATACAAGCTGACATGTTTTGGGTTTGGTAATTGATTCCACCTTTATTTCATTTGGATCTAATTTAGCCCTGATATCTTTTAGAATAGCTGAAATATTATGTTCTGAGTTTCTGAAATCACCACTGCCTTCTGTCTGTTCTTGTCGACAGCTCTGGTTTTCTATCAATTACTATATAATAATATTTTAAATCGGGATTAATAAACTGATTTAATTTGCGTTAATAGAAATATACTTTTTATTTAATAGCAATAATTATTTAGACTCCTGATTCGTTTTTTTTTGTCTTCTTGTTTTCTTTTAGTAATTTATGTAAGGTAAGATTTTAGGTTAGTATTTATTGTTTTGCTCTCCACTTCAGTATTTATCTGTAAATTGTCCACTCAAAGGTTTATTACATTTTTGATTTGTATTACCTGTAACAGCAACTATCTCCTTGTTCCTTTTGAAACTTTCGACAATTTGCAATTTTTGCTGTGGACTTGTTCGCGCAAACACAAGTTCCGAATAACTACATTTAAAAGATAAAATACATTTGATGTAGTTAAAGTACTAAATCGTATATAGGATGTCACAAAAATGTGTCCAATAAATATTTAAAAAAAAAATCATTTTAAGGAAGGACTCCAAGAAGGAGTAAGAAGGATTAAAAATGACTAATGAGGATTGAGAAGGACTTTAATAATAAATTTAACTTGGCCGTCATGTCGCATAAAACATGATTAATTGTTATTTATAAGGACGCTTCTGATGAGTTTATAATGAAAGAAATGTATTATAACGTGGAGATTTGTCCACGTTCCTGTTTAGGTTAATATAAAAGGATTGGGCATTAAGTACTCACAACTAAGGTGAATATATTAAAATAATTAGATGCCGTAAAAGGTTTAGTATTGTAAATAAGATTTAAATAAGGGGACAGTTATGGGGTAGCTTACTATAGATGTTCATCAAAGTACGAAGATAAATATTAGTTATAGATTATACCATATGCTAATTAATTACAAATCTTTTGTACATAGTAACTACGCATGGGAACAAAGTCTATTGACGGATGTCACACAGGTGATATAAAAAATATTCTAGAATGCGCTAATGAGATTCATGACTGTTAACCCACAGCAGTAAGGGAAAGTAATTTTGGGCGTCCGTCTAACGTCGTAATGTCCAACTAAGTAGCGAAATAATAATCCGGAATAGAATAATATTAGAATAATAATTAAATAAATAAAGTCATGTCTAATTAAAGTGTGATCATAAAGTAATTAAGTATTTTATTATGCATTCATCTAATGTAGCGCGGTAGTTAGCATTAATATTTTTGGGAATAATTTAGATAAATTAACTTGAGTATAATTTTGATGAATAAAGTAAAGTCGAATGTAATTAGTAGCAAGTTGATTGATCAAGGTAAAGCTAAAATAAATATAAATAAATAATGGTGCGTTACTCTAAAATAATAAATAAATAGTTGGTGTACGGTTTGTGTACAGCGGTAAAATCTGTCAGTACCTAGTTTAACATTTCTTTGATGTAACTGAAGAAATCATAAAGTCACTTTTATTGAAGGGTTAATTTATTTTGTTAATTGCAAAGTGTTGATGTTCCGGCCTAGTGTTTCATTCTATATTAAGTGGGGCTAACTGAGGGATTTAGATTAGATCGTTCCGCATCAATTATTCAATTAATAAGTTTGCTACAGGTAGCTAAATTAAAGTGCTATCTTATAAAATAACAAAGCGATTCAGGTACCTATAATTGTGAGCAGGGGATTGTTACCTCCCATATAAAAATCTCCCTCTCACGTTTGTCAGATAGAATAACCCTACACCCTAAATTAACCGTGCCAATATCAATCAGAAAGTAACATCATTTATGAATGTTGGCAAAGAAATTACTACGTATTAAAGCAATTATTACTTGCGAATAATTTCGTCAATTTCAAAATGATCCATTTCCCTCAGATCATTGCCAGTGAAAACTTTGGCTTTGCACATGTTCTTCTCAGATTCCGTAATATTCACCACAGATACTCGTCTCTCCATTGCTAATTCCAGCGCAGTTTTGTTCCATGGTGAGATGATGCCTACTTTTCTGGCAATTGCTATTCCGGTTACTGGATGGTCTCCTGTGATTTTAAATATACGGCTGTTATATAATTAGTAATAATATAAACCTTTATTGAGGTAAAACACACATCAAGAATATATATATATATATAATCAGTAATTAGCATATTATATAAGTTTTTATTTCTTGTTGTTTTCATTAAATAGATTAACCTTTGCTTTATGTAGTATGTAACAAAGTTTCTGCTTTCCAGAAGAATATGAATGTTGGTGCATCTACGAATTTCTTATATTTGGTTTGTGAGTTTAAATAAATTTGATTTTCCAAATCCATACCTGTGACCATAACAACCTTGATGCCAGCTGTTTTGCATTTTTCCACTGCTTCTGATACGCCTTTTCGTGGAGGATCCATCAATGACATTAAGCCTACGAAACGGAGAGCGGTTGTTGGAAAATTAACAATTTCTATATTATAGTTATAATCTTTTGTGTATATTTCGGAATCCAATTCGAGATCGGCGAAGGCAAGGACTCGTTCACCCATTGCGCCTAATTGGAGCATATCGTCTTTAATTTTTCTCCGATTCGCTTCCGTTAACTCTGTTACCTTACAATATAAAAATAAAGCATTAATAAATTTTTTCTAATTTTGTTACATGCAAAGTCAATATTGTAGATTTGATACAAAAACTCACATTATAAAATTAAGATGTGAGAAAAAGGTAAAACGGTGATAGTAAACAATACGGGTTATTAAAGTTTTAAATTAAGCATTATTATGCGGTTTAGAATTTTTAATTAATTCTCTAATTATTATTGAAATTCCGAATGTCAACACCTCTAGAGGCCAGTATATGAAAAGGAGAACATTTACATTCACACCGTTAAATACAAAATTTCACAGACATAGGAAATTTTCAATATTGAAATTTTCAATTTTATTTTGTACATTGCGTCGACTTTCGATTGGAAATGAAAATTGGATGTCATTGCTTAATCATTTTAAAATTTTCCTTTATTGGTCTTTATTGATTTCCTCACATTGGGCTCTTTTATCCTAAAATCTGTCCTAACTATTTAATATATATTTGCCTGATTTGTAGTCAAATTTGAAGCTTTTTGTATTTATTGCCAAAATTCTTGTTGGGTATTAATTTCCTGAGCGCACACTATGATAGCGTTAAAATATCATAACATAAACATTATCATGGGAGACCTGAATGCTAAAATAGACAAGGGCAAGGTCAACAAAATTGTGGGACCGTACGGCCTGAGCCAGAGAATTGGGAGAGGTGACAGAATGCTGCAGTTCTGTCAGGACAAGAACCTAGTCCTTACCAATACGTGCTCCCGGCTACCACCTCGTTGCCTGTACACATGGCGCTCCCTGATGGACAATCCTATACCCCATGCCATTCTAAGAAACCAGATTGACTTTGTTATGATCGATTCTCGATTCAAGAACAGTGTTAAATGCGTGAAAACATACCCAGGCGCCGACATCAACTCAGAGCACAACCCTGTTATCGCAGAGATCCAACTACGCCTAAAAATACTGCAAGCAAGACAACCAGCTAAGACAACTGACATTAGCAAGCTCAAGAATGATGAGGTAAGGAATAAACGGTCGAACATAGTCAGTAAGAAAATCGCAGATTTGAAGATGAATCCGGAACTCGATGTAAATGTAACAAAGAAACAGCTGTAGAGCAGCTAGGCTTCCAAACAATGGAAAACAAAAAGGACTGGATGACAGACGAGATCCTTGGTCTAATAAACCAATGGAGAAATCTTAAGTCTGATGTCAACGCCTACAAAACTATTGAAAAAATCATTAGGAGAAAAAAAGGGAAGCAAAAGAAACCTCCATAAATAACAGTTGTAGTGAGATAGAAGTGCTTGAAGATAAGCAGGACAGTTTCAACCTGCATAAACGAGTAAAGGAAGTAACCTACACCACATGAAAATGAACACTGGCGAAGCTGGTTGGAGATGATAATAAACTAGTTGTAGATAAAGAGATGCAACTGGCAGTGTGGAAGAATCACATAACCGAACTCTTTGAAGACGACCGAGCTACAGTTTATGACGTCGAGGAGGAATTTCTGTGTCCTGAAATCCTCACAACAGAACTGAGAAAATCTCTGAGTCAAACAAGAACTGGTAAAGCAGTAGGCCCAGACGAAATTAACGTGGAGTTACTGATTCACATCGATAATAATGACCCTCTTGAAGATCTTTAACTGAATATACAACACTGGAAACATCGTCTTAGATTGGTTGAAATCTACCTTCTCCAACTTGCCGAAAAATCGAACGCGAAGCGGTGTAGTGACTAGTCTCATTAGTCTCATGTCTCATGAGCCATGCACTCAACGTGTTATTGAGAATACTACCTCGACTATGGACGAAAATTGAGGAAAACATTGGTGAAACTCAGTTTTGGTTCTGAAACTATTTCGGAACGAGCGAGACCTTGTTTCCCATTCAAGTTCTGGTTCAGAAATGCCTTGATCAACAACAAAATGTTTTCGCGTGTTTCATTGACTACGAAAAAACATTCGATAATGTAAATCATGACATCCTTGTAAGCTGACTGAAACGCATTGGCCAGTACATTAATATAATTAAGAAGTTGTACCGGAACCAAACAGCTCAGATCAAAGTCGGAGACCATGTCACCTAGGAAATCAGAATTTATGAAAGGCGTGAGACAAGGGTGCATCCTCGACAACTTATACTCGGAAGCTGTCTTCGAAAATGGTCTGTATGTTGTTGACAAAGGAATAAAAATCAATGGCAATCGACAGAATAATAACCGGTACGCAGATGACGCCGTGGTTCTAGCAGAAACTGCAAAAGACCTTCACTTTCTTCTAAACAGAATCACCACAGAGAGTAAGGAGGTAGGTTTGAAGATGAACACCCAAAAACAATGATGATGGTAATTAGTAAACAACGGATAGAAAATGTTGTAATCACTCTGGATGGGTAGGCTGGACGCTGGATGGGACAGAAGACTAGGATTCTGATGTGAAATTTAAAGTCAGGATTGGTTTAGCGCGAAGCGTATTCCAAAAGCTAAAACTCGATGGCGCATCATGAAATGTTACGTTCTGTCGGTGCTGTAATATGGAGTCGAAGGCTGAACGCTTAAAATCTCCTCCATGAACCGACTAGAAGTATTCGAGATGTGGATGTACAGAAGAATCCTTAAGATCCTGTGCACTGTGGACTGATTACGTCACCAGTGCTTTGACGGGCTGGAAAAAAGTTCTCTCAATCGTAAAAAGAAGAAAACCTGCCTATTTCGGGCACATCCTTAGAAACGATAACTACAGCCTGCTACAACTTATCATCGAAGACGAGATTGAGGGAAGACGCGGGCTTGGGCGGAAAACTTTTTATGGATGAGGAATCTTCGACAATGACTTAATGTCCGTAATGTACCAAAGTTGATCCGATGCGATCAAATTGAAATGACTATTCCATGATAGTCGCCTACCTTCTTCTGTAAGGATATGGCACCAGAAGAAGAAGATTCAAGTATCTTTAACTAGTCCACACCAAATGTTTATCCTAAATTCTTGTTGGACGTGTGCCTCTCTGACTTCACCTCTTCGTAAGTTTAATGCCAACTCACATGATCAACTCGCATTGGCCAGCGTGATAGAAAGTGGCTAAACTCCTCAAACCAAATGACAAGTACAAATTGAACAAGTCCCTTAGTCCCAGACAGATCGTTAGACCCCGACTACGGTGGCGGTTTGTGTACAGACAGCGATTAGATGATGCTAAGAATCCTCGGGTAAGATCAGACTACCAAGGAAAACTGAAACTACATATCGCAACATATAACACGAGAACTCTTGCATCCGATGAGAAAATCCTCAAACTAGAAGAGGAACTTAAACAGATACATTGGGATATAGTTGGAATAAGTAAAATCCGTAAAATAGGAGAACAAGAAACCCTGCTAAAATCAGGAAACATGTACTACCACAGATGTGAAGAAAATAGCTATGTGGGAGGAGTAGGACTCTTTATACACAAGCGACAGGTACTAAATAGACTCCAAATTAACAGCATAAGCCCTACAGTTTGCTACGTGATACTGAAACTAAACCACCGATACGACATCAAAAGTATACAAACTTATGCACCCACATCAGATGACGAGGTTGAAAGCTTCAATGAAGATATAACTTAAGCAATGTTAAATTGTCCAGCATATTTTACCACATTAGCTGGAGACTTCAATGCCACGCAAGGAGCAAAATGAAACAGAAATGTCTTTAGGGTGCCATGGCATGGGAGACAGAAATGAGGAAGTAAGAGGAAATCTCCTACTACAATTTTTGCTACACCATCAACTGGCAGCGATGAACACATTCTTTGAAAAAGCGGAACACCGCAAATGGACATGGATCAGCCCAGATGGAAACACGAAGCATGAAATTGACTTTATTATTACAGATATAAACAAATAATCACTGTTGTCACTGTACTAGATAAATTATCAGTGGGGAGCGACCACAGAATGGTGAGAGCGACAGTATCACTAAACCTAAGAAAGGAGCGAAGGAAACTGATAGGCAAACGAAATCATATAAAGTTGATAAACGTGGACGATGTGGAAGAATACCAGAAAACCAAAAGAGAAAATTTGGAACTCACTGACACAATGAACATTGAAAAACTAAAGGAGAACATCGCGAAATTAATAAATGAGGCTTAAAAGAAGCATTGCTCAAAAACAATAGATAAAGAAGGAGAAACAAGATAAATACAAAAAAACCATGAGACGAAGGAAACATCTACTGTGGAAAAATCCAGAGAACACAGAAGAGATAAAACAGCCCAACAAGGATATAACAAAAGCTGTAAGAACGCATAACAAGAGCATATAACAAAAGCTGTAAGATGTTAGAAACTTCAACAATAAATGAATAATCAAAATCATAGAAGAGAATAAGAACTTGAAAGTACTCCAAAACAATACTAGTTCAGGAAGAACGGAAATAGTTAAACTAGATAACGAAAGAGGACAAATAACAAATAATAGGAAATAGATAGTGACAAACTTTTATGCCCAACGAGTTGGAGTAAAGATTAACACCACTAAAACAATTAATGATAAATCTAGTCCCCAGCTGGACACAAGGACACAAAATACGAATTGGAAGAGACAACCAGACTTGGGAACTGAGCAGAAGGATAAGACTAACTTGGGTTGCGTTCGGAAAATTAAAATACATATTCAAATCAGATGTCCCGATGTGTCTTAAATGTATAGTCCTAGAGCAATGTGTCCTCCCAGTTTTGGCATACGGATCTGAAACGCTGACACGTACACAGAATACTCTAGATAAAATAGGAGTGACACAACGAGCCACGGAGAGACCTATGCTCGGAATAATGCTGACGTACCGCGTACCGAACGAGGAGATGCGAAATGGAAATAACAATGAAGGTGATGTGGGTTGAGTTTAAGGTGGAATTGGCCAGGCCATGTTGCAAGAACACAAGACGATAGATAAACAAAAAGGATACTAGAGTGGCGCCCCAGATATGAGGCACTCATAAATAGAGGTCGCCTGCCAAATCGATGAACGGATGATATAAAGAAGATCTCCACTAACTGAATCCAAGATGCCCGTACAAACTGGAATAGGTTAAGAGACGCTTACGTCCAGCAATGGACGAGACAAAGTTGACATATTATGATGATGATTATGATTCTAACTCATACAAAAGCGTAGTTCGGAGGAATTGTAAATATGATTTACCATTTAAAAGGACTTATTCAGTTATTTTTACACAGTCCATAACAAATTTTATCCTAAATTTGTGCTGGAAGTGTATCTCTCTGACAAGATTCACATTACAATCACAAGGCGTCCGATTTTGATTTTCAATCAAAATTTCGGTTAAACAAGTTCAAATTTCTCTTGATTGTTCTTTATTGATTCCATCCCATTTTTGAGCTGTTTCATCCTTTTATCCTAAACCTTAAATATATATGTGCATGATTTCTAGTAAAATTTGAAACATTTTGTATTTATTGCCATATTTCTTGTTGGTATTAATTTCCTGAGCGCACATTACGTGTTCATATGCCACTCACAACAGAAAAATACTGGGGAGTTAAAATCGGGACTCTGAGTGGGCCATGCAAATTCAATTCCTCATTTTACCTCTTCATTTGTTTAATGCCAACTATTCCAATTCATCCAAAAGCGTATTAAAGTATCGTAAATAAATAAATAAATATTAAGTATTTTTATCCTAAATTCGTGGCGGTGCCTCTTTGACGAGGTATAGATTTTGAGTATTCCAATATCAGTAATGGCCATTATCAGTCATTTTCGTGTGAAAATGGCTTTATCACCGAAAAGAATGTTTCTAACAAAATTATTATTTGGATTTGTCTTATCCGTAATAAATTGTGGAAATTCTATTTGTAGAGGGAGATCTCTGGTACTAAATTCTGAAATGCTAAGGTCTAAAATATAACATGTATACAACATCTAACCTTTGTATAAAATATTAATCTGACCAACCTTATCATCTGCTATAAGGTAGTCACATTTTTCTATGATTCGTTCAGGAGCTCCTTTCATCACAAGCAAACAAGTTTTAGTCGTGTTCAGCTGGTGAATAGACACCTGGTATTTATTTGTTGAATTAAATGGAATTTCTGCCAGCTGAAAAACAATAAGAAACAGACATAATGAATTAATGACCAAATGAATGAGAGTATGAAATCCATTTTGTATTGTAATCCCAATGATACATAATGGCTGCTGTCAAACAAAACAATATTTGTAGTGTGGTTCCGCTTCAACTTTTTTAACATATTTTTAATACTATTTGGTTGTGGTATGTTTAACCTGTCGGGACGTTCCTTTCCGGTGTATCAATCCTGGTATGGTAAAAATGTTGCTTAGAATGAAACAATTCGAAGCTTGTTTCATTGAATCAAGCATTGATAAGTCATCTACATAGTCGTATAGTTTTTTACATAGTCATCTGCATAGTTATGGCGCAATATTAATTACATACCTTTTTATTTTCTTCTCTGAAGTCATCAACATGTCCATAGATTTGTTCCATGCATTTAAATACAGCTGACTCGCTGGCATCACCAGAAACTTGTCTCATCTCGACTGGTGCATATTGCTTAAAAAATTATAACAATTACAATCAATTATTTAATAATTTCAGAGTATTTTAATAAAGACAGGTATGAAGTATTTTTGTTTTAAGCTATTGAAGAAAAGTTTTGCCAAATTGTAACAAATTAAGAATTGCTGTTTATTAAGAATACAAATTTGAATACAAAAATATTCCAAGTGAGATAGTGCTGCAGAAATTGGGAAAAATAAATGTTGGATTAATGGAGTGAAAAAGATGGTAAATTTTGAGGGGAAGGTATTGAAGAATGGATGTGAGAATGATTGGATTAAATGCAGAAAGAATATGAACAAGAGAATTGGATAGCCGACAAATATATGGTTTGGGATCATGATGGGTGGTAGTGAAGATGCGGAAAGGCAGGTGAACTATGAAATGTTAGGTGGAAAATGTAATATCAAATTTAAGGTTTAAGTATGGAGGATAAAAGATTAATTGCAAGGTTTTGCTGTGGGAATGAAGAAGGTGGAAATAAGTATTGGTTGAATGAGGAAGAGAGAATCTCTAGGATAGTGGTTCTTAACCTTTTAATGATGGCGGTCCCCTTAAATTCTTAAAATATTTTCTGTCCTTCTCACCTTCCTGAAATATATTTTAAGATTATATTTCTGAATATAAGGACTGTGCACGAAAAATTCATCCAAATTTGTTTTACGCTTGGTGTTAAGTAGACTTTGAAAAAAAAATTAAATACATGAATCTTTTATCTGTCAGACTGTTCTTAGTTCATGAAATTCAAACTGATTTTAGTTCATTTCCGAAAATCTCTTTAAAACGAGTTTCAATACAAAATTGCTAAACATATGTACTTTCACGTTCCACTGTCCAAAGTATTTTAAATAACTTCAAGCAAACTCTGACATTAGAAATAAAGCCAGGTACGCTTAGAAAATCAGGTCCAGTCAATAGAAATTTGTCAAGAAAGGACTTTTCTGTTTTCAAGAGGAATCCTAACATTTCTGTTAGAGATGTTGCCAAGAAATTAGGTGTGTCAAAAAGTTATATCTGGAAAATAAAAAACAAGCCAAGTTGAAGTCTTATAAAGTATTTAAAGTGCCAGATCGGTGAAAGAATTTAAGAGGCGAGAAAGCGTGTTAGAAAATTGTATACGCTGTTCTTGACGAAATTCAAATGTGTTGTTATGGACGACGAAACCTATGCGAAATCGGACTTCCTGGACAGGAATTTTATATTTCTACAAGTCGAGGAGAAGTGGATAATAAGTTTATGGTACGTAAAACGTCGAAGTTTCTAAAAAAAATTCTGATCTGGGTGGCAATTTGCACTTGTAGAAGAAAAAGCAGTTTTTTGTATCAACGGGTACAATTAACCAAGAAATATACGTTCGGGAAAGCTTGGAAAAGCGTTTGCTTTCTTTTCTACGATCTCATAATAATTCAGACCGATTTGGCCACTTGCCATTATGGTAGAATTGCGAAGAGGTGGTATGAAGGAAATCAAGTCCAAAAGAAGCGAATTTCCCGGAACTTAGGCCAACATAAAACTACTGGGCTATTGTTAAGCACAAATGGAGAAGAGTAGGGGAGAAGCTTCTAACATCAACATTTTTCAAAGAAATTGGAGAATTGTGATCAGTCAAGTGACAGAGTCTACTGTATAGACTTTAATCGAAGGAGTCAAGAGAAAAAGTTAGAGAATTGTATATGTCCGGTTAGATTTTAGTTTTTGTTCATTTTCCTGTGTTATTGTATATTAAGTAACGTTCAATAAATAACTGAAATAAATCTGATATTTCCATAGATTTATAAAACAGATATTGTTGCTGGATGAATTTTTTCGTGGACAGTCCATACTTTGGAGAAATAGATTATATTTGGTACACAAATTGTAAACCAAAATTTATAAAAACAATTTGAATTTTTAGATTAATTTCAAAATCAAACAAATACTGATTCCTGAAAAATGGAGTCATTGGATAAAAGAAAATGTGAAGGAATAGAGTGGAGTGATAGGAGAAGGGAGTTAGGAGAAAACTAGAGTATAAGTTTGGGAAAAGAAGGAAAGGGATTTTCTAGTAATGAAAATAATAAAGAGGAAGATATATAGAAGAAAGTTGAAGGGGAAAAAGATGGAGATATGGGTTAGGGGGTGGAGGGGATACAGGGAAAAAAGTGCTAGAAAATGCGGAGGAATAGAGCCTACCCTTCTTCTTCTGATTTTTGTTAAATATGGAAATGTAATATTGTATGACAATAAAAGTTTATTTATTATTACAAATATATTATCAAGTGAAAGGTGTTAGATTGTTTTTCCCATAACTTACTTGCTGAGGCAAATAAAATGCTCTATTGCAAAGCATTCCAACTCTGCATAAAGCTTGAAATGCCAACGAATTGGAATTATATTCAGTATTATATGCATCAGAATGTAACACGTCGACGATGCGAAAATCGTAATACAAATGTGACACAGTCATTCGGTTCTGTGTTAATGTTCCGGTTTTATCGGAACATATGACCGTAGTAGATCCCAATGTTTCTATAGCCTAATAAAAGTAAATATTGATTTATTTAGTATTGATCAGTGTTATCTTATTTGCTAGTTTAATAATTTAACGTTCTGTAGTTGATTAGCATAATTGAAGAGTGAAATTAAATAACTAAGTGCCAAACATTCGAACCTGAGATATTGACATTTAAAACAATAAAACTGTTTGTTTCACTTAACTAAATGAAATCATATTTTTAGGTATACTTTATTAACAAAAAAGTTTAACTCACACTTTTACCAAAACGACAAATAAGTACATTTAAATTTAATATCAGAAATAAAAACAAAAAACATGAGAAACGTTCTAACTTTTATAGATAATTACAGAAATAATATTTTATGTGCCAGCTGGGTTCATCAAAAGTTCTTCAAACAAAAGTTTTTCTTCAGGGTCTGGCAAGTAGTCGATCATTTCTCTCAAATTTTGTTTTTTCCTCAGATATGAGACTTTAATTAGGAAGCAGTGGCAGAGACATATTTTTCAGAGTATTTAAACTTACACCTCTTTTCAATACGTTAACAGCTTTCCACGCTTCCATCTCATTGAACGTTTCACGTAATAAAACTTTTCCGGGATTTTCGCGACTTATTCTTATCCATTGAGCTTTCGTTATGTGGAGCTTTTGTGTATTAAGATAAAGGTTAAAAGCTTGCTTAAAATCAAAAATTCTTCCTATTGCATCATAGTTACGATGAAGGATTGGACATTCCTAGCATTAGTAATCATTTCAACCAAATCTTTGGGAACTATACATTTACACACCTTTTTAGGTTTCTCTATCTGAGCAAAGTCACGATCACAACTAAGAAATGAATGTCCTGAGACCAGAAATTTGTGATCCACTGAATCAAATCCAGAGCATTAAAATCATTTTATTTTTCTTCTGCCCACAGCAATTGTCACTCCCCATTGTCCGTTCCTTCTTTGTAGTTACACCACCCAAAAACAGTTTCATTGCACAGGAAGCAATTTCATCGCCACCTCGGCCACTGATTCCTTCATGCCACATGTTTATGTAACCTGCATTGGTATAATCAATATGTATGCCAAGATTATAGGTGGATAACTGGCGCAAATAGAACATCCTAATGTGGGTAAGTATGGGAAGATACACAACTTGCTGCAGATCCATTGAACATGTGCACATGGAACTTCTAGGTAGCTGAGAGTTTTCGTGATCTTGCTACATTATTTTCATAGCTATTTGTGCTTTGATATGATGTAACTCAAATCGATTAACTAAAACTTGTTTATTTTCTGGATTTGCCTTGATTTTAGCGGATAGCAAATCACAAGTTGAACATGTATCTGTTCTGGATGGTTTGAAGCTTTCAGCTTACGTTAGGAAATCTTTTTTAAAAACTTGAGAATGAAATCGGTAAGTAATATTTGTGTGTTGAAACATACGTTTAAAAGCCCGTTATAAACGGTGTATGTTTAAATCCGGGCTGATATTCTGCTTGGAACTGCGATTTCTGCGATGTAATGACTTACATCACGAGGAAACATATTGATGTGATCAACGACCTTCCTTTCATCCGCTTCGGAATATTTTCTTCATATAGCAACTGCCTTGCTTTTTTTTCTATGACAGAGTTTGTATTTTCCTGTGGGTTACATTTAAAATTTCTTCTAATGTTATTCTACACACATGAACTATTTCACCTGCTGCTTTTGGTACAGTATAAAAAACAGTATTCGTCCTTCTAATATTTGCTGGATCATCACAATTTCCATGCTTTCTTCGGTTGACCTCCCCAATATGCATTAGGTCCATTAGATATGTGGATTGCTTTTCGTTATCACTCATATCATAAAATTCTCGAAATTTCATTTACAGGATACCTAAAAAGAAGAACGAAAATGAGTCCGGTTTCCTAGTGAATATTCTAATAAAAACTCACCTATTGTTTTGGAGGTATTTTATCATCCTTCATAATGCCCTTCTTGTTACGATTTACGCATACGATTTACTCATATTTCTCCATCCATTCTTTCTCCAACTTCACTCCCTTCCCCACCTTTCCTTTGTTTTCTTTGATTTTTGTCCATTTTGTGCATGAAAACAGCAAAACAACACCGGGAACGTTTTTAGGTTAATGAGATGTGTTTGGCACTTAGACCATTATTTGCTGAAATCGTTACTGGACTTACAACTCCAGCCATCTATTGGTGATGGCTGTAGCATTAAATTAACGTTTAGTCACTTAGAACGCTATATAAATTATTGGGATTAGTAGTTAGATCACTTTGAATGAAATAACTAAATTTTTCAGCTTTTTGCACTTAGACCGATATTTAATTACACTCTTCAATTATCGAATAGCATCGATACGCACAATTTTCACATTATATTTGCCGCTCAAAATAAGTTTATTGTTTGGCAAGATTTTAGTAAAAGTATTACATGTTTCATGTAGAGCAAATATTTACTTAAGCGTTAATTTTAAAGCAAAATCAGTGGCAGATATCGAGCAGAGCATAATTAGCGCTGAAATGTACTCCATCATAATCAAGATTTATTTATATCAGTAGTAAGAGATCAAGGATTATGTAGAAGCCATACATCTATCGAGATCTTATCTCAACACGTTCTAAACGTGATCTGTGACGTCATGCTTTCATATCTGGTGTCTATCATAAATAGTTGAGTGGTTGACAGATATCATTTAAAAATCCAATATTGTGGATAAGAAATCATTTCCAGTTCGGTGTTTTAAAGAGATCGAAAATTATCTTTTAAAGTGGTAATATCCCTCAGAAAGTGATATATTATTTAGAGCTATTTTGTCGTTTAGTGGCAATACTGTGCCTGTCTAAAATTATAATGATTACCTGTTCACTTTTCTATAATTTCTCGGAAAATTTATTAATAATGTCAATAGGTGTACCAGCGTTTGGTGAAATATAAGAAAATGTCTACCAGCTACAAAGATTTTTGGCACTAGGAGCTCGTGCATCTTCCAGATTTTCTTCTGCGCTAGCATCGTCGTTCGTAGTTTTATCGCCAATTGAATTTCTACTCGTTCTTGTTTTTGTAGAAGAGAAACTTTTGAACACACACACACACACACACACACACACACACATCCTCACACA